>JADRCD010213130.1:8718-25419 GCA_019843815.1 Montemys delectorum
AAAGGGCCTGAGAAGCCAAGGAATTCCCCAGGAGACTATAACCGTGAAGTATTGGAAAACTCAAAGGCCAGCAATCCAGTATGAAGTTATGAAATGTTGCGGAGTTTCCCTGAAGTATGAGAGTCTAGAAGTACCTCCCTTCTAACCTTCAATGATAAACACAGCTAAAGGACCTATTCTTGGGCTACTAAGTTTTACTTCCCTTCTATCTTTATAATCTTCCCCATTTTTGGCATTCTTTTGATTAAATAAAAACAAACATAGTAGGTTAAAATATTTCAAGCCAAACATAGTGGTGCATGCCTGAAATCATAGCACTTAGGAAGCCGAGGCAGGAAAGTTGGAAGTACAAGCGAAGCCTAAGGCTATATCACCTCTCAAATACTTTCGTCCGCAATTGAGACACACTACTAGTTTGAAGCCAGCCTGAGGCCTATTGTTTTTTTAATTTTTTTTAAAAATTATTAGATATTTTCTTTATTTACATTTCAAATTTTATCCCCTTTCCTGGTTTCCCCTCTGAAAACCTCCCTATCTCCTCCTCCCCCTCCCCCTGCTCACTAACCCACCCACTCCCGCTTCCCTGTCCTGGCATTATTCCCCTACACTGGGGCACACAGCCTTCACAGGACCAAGGGCCTCTCCTCCCATTGATGACCGACTTGGTCATCCTCTGCTATATGCATGCTGCTGGAGGCATGAGTCTCCCCATGTGTACTCTTGGGTTGGTGGATTAGTCCCTGGGAACTCTGGGGGTACTAGTTAGTTCATATTGTTGTTCCTCCTATGGAGCTGCAAACCCTTTCAGCTCCTTGAGTCCTTTCTCTAGTTCCTCCATTGGGGACCCTGTGCTCAGTCCAATGGTTGGCTAAGAGTATCTACCTCACTATCCTTGCCATAGGGAAACACTATTAGTTCAAGGTTAATCTGGGTTACTTATATCTTTTCAGCTTAGTCTATAGTGCATAGCATAAGATCTTGTATTCAAAAACTCCAGTCACAGGCCTTTTAGTTTGGTCATTTGAGAAAGTGTTCCTACTTTTATTTTTTTAAGATTTTAAAATTTTTATGTGAATGAGTGTTTGCCTGAATTTGTATATGAGCCTGGTGTTAGTGAAGGCAAGAGAAGGTCTCAGATCCCCAGAACTTGAGTTACAAACGTTTATAATCTGCAGTGTGGGTGCAGTCATCTGCAAGAACAGCCAGTTCTTCATGGCTAAGCCTTTTCTCTAATGTGGCCCTCTCCCCATCTTGATAGGAATATCAATAGGAGTGGGGATATCTGTTAATTAGGCAATCAACTCCCCACTTCCCATTTCAGCTCATATAAAGGGAAAATAACATTAAAAGGAATATTTAGAATAAAGGATTATTATTACCATTATCGATGACTTAATAGTATTTAGCAGGGTTTCAACAATGCTTCACTTCTTACATCACACACACACCCCCGGGGGGAAAAGGTGCCTAATGTGTCTCAAGATTATTGGTGATATTAATATGATTGCTTAATAATGAATAATGAAATGTGTCAACATTTGGAAGACAAGCTTAATTCAGTAAATCAATATTTTGCAAATGGCCAAGCATTTTACAAAATCATACATAGGAAATATGCACTTGAGTTCCATAGGCAGTGGGCTGGGGAGAGGGTTCAAGTAAAGGTGAAAGTATGAAGACTGAGCTCAGATCCCCAGCACCCATAGAAAAAGGCAGACATATCAGTATGTATCTGCAATCCCAAACTGGGGAGCAGAGGGATGAGGATTTGCTGGCTGTACAATCTAGCAAAATCAATGAGCTCCAAATTCAGTGAGATACCCTCTATCAAAAAATAAGATGGAGTGGCTGGTGAGATAGCTAAGTGGGTAAAGACCTGAGCTCGCTGGAAGGAGAAGTGACTCTCTTAGTTGTGCTCTATCTTCCACTAGCCTCTGAGCATTGTGCTATACCCACAACCACTTACAAACAAAATATTAATGTCAATATTGTGACAATAAAATGTTAATAAAAAGCAACAGAGGAAGACATTATGTACATGAACACACACTTGCATATAATGCATACACTACACATATACATTACAAAAATAATAAATTTTACTGGTGTAATAGATTAAGTGAACTTTTTCACAATTACACCACACCTTATAATAATAATTATTACCATAACTAATAATAATAGGTATATTTGTTCATTTATTTTTTAAAGAATTATTTATTTTATGTGAGTACAATGTAGCTATCTTCAGACACACTAGAAGAGGGCATCAGATCCCATTACAGATGGATGTAAGCCACCATGTGGTTGCTGGAAATTGGATTCAGGACCTCTGAAAGAGCAGCTATTGCTCTTAACTGCTGAGCCATCTCTCCAGTCCCTATTTGTTCATTTATTTACTTGGTTGTTTGAGACATGAACTTTTCCCCAATTGCATATGTAATAATTAATTCGTTTTCCTAGACAGGGTTTCTCTGTGTAGCCCCGGCTGTCATGGAACTCACTTTGCAGACCAGGCTGGCCTCAAACTCAAGAGGTCCGCCTTCCTCTGCCTCCTGAGTGCTGGGGTTTAAGATATGTGCCACCAAATTTACAAACACTTCACATATACTCTGTAGTGAAAGATTACTAGCATATAATAACCTTGAGTCACTGAATTCATTAAGAATGGACTATATGTCACACGATGGTTTAATGACTGTCAAATTAATCCAGTCCAAACGCTGGTTCCCCAATCGACCTCTACTTCATTTAACTGCGCTGGACAATTATTCCACATTGCAAAGCGCCTTGGGAATTATTGCTGCTGCAAATCTACAGCACCTTCTAGCTGGAAACAGACTGGAATAACATGTTGGGGAGGCAGGAGTAAAGTTTCGAAACTAACACATTAACAATGATTTCCCGATTTTTCTTAATTTCCATCAAGACCGACGCACAGGAATTCCAGTAAGAAAACTGTAGCGATCAGAGCACGCATCTCTGACATCATCACGCACATACACCCAAGAGGAGTCAGGGGCCCGCCCTAGCCTTGACTCCAGCTGATTGGCGTGCCCGGGCATGGTCGAACGTGTCATTGGCTGGCGACCGACCAGCTCGAACTCTCCTCCAGAAGCCTCCCCAGTAAGGAAGCTTCCGCACCGCGAAGCAGCTAGACGTGCGGGCCGTCTCAGCTGTCCACCGAGAGTCGCCAACACCCTCGCTCGGGTCCCAGGGCCGCGATCACTCCTGGAGACCCTCAGCGCGTCTCCCAGAGCCACACGCAGGGGAAGTGGTACCACCGCGCGCCAACCTGGCGCGGCCGTTGCGTCAGGCTTTCCCTAGGTTGGCAATTGGCTGGAGGCATGTGGCGTGGACGGGCACTGGCGCGAGCGATTGGATATGCTGTTAGGGGGCGGGGTCTGGAGGCGGAGCCTGCTGCTGCGGAGAGGGTTGAAGTGCGGCTCTCTGCACCCCTTCTCAGCATCTCCACCTGCAATCTCTGGTAAGCCTCTCTTCTGTATGGGGAAGGATGAAAAGAGGGGACCAGGAGGGGTGAGGTGGCTGTATGAGGCGGATGTGATACGATTTCCCAGCTTGGCTTCCCATGGTGGCCTCTGATGTTGGGGGCTGGTGCCTGATCCTGGAAAGCCTTGGGTGGCCGGCTGAGTCCCATCGGGTTCTCAGGGTTGCCCATGGAAACGCCCTGAGGAGCAATCCACCAGTCGAGAAATGTACTGGTTCATAGTCCTTGGGGAGTTGAATTATAGAAAGGGACTTGAGAAAATCTGTTCTTCCCTCCAGTATGGAGCACGTCACTTGTCTTCTTTCAAAAATGAATAAATAGGTGTACTCCTAAGCTTTCTTCTAGTTTAAGAGAGATTTGCAGGTGTTGTGGTTGGTAAACGTCCATGTGGGTTTATAAAGAGATGGAAACGCTTCTCCTATGTGTTCCTAGATCTTTTTCTTGAGTTCGTTGAGATGTATTTCTCCTTTAAACATCTTTAAATGGGTGAGAAAATGTCACTTTATCTCTGTGATCGTGAAGTTCATGCTTTATATCTTGGCATTATGAGTTAAATATGTTATTTCAGAAAGTTTAGTAATTGCTGATGTTTGAAAACTACCCTAGCGAGGATTTTAAATTAGTTTATGAATGTTCTAGATAAATCCTGTGAGTTGAACTCCACTTTCACTTCTAACAGTGCTTATGTTAGAATGTGTACTACATTTATGTGCCGTTTAGAAAACTATAATACAATGGCTTTTCTCAATGTTAGTGTTTTAGGTCAGATCAGACATTCTGTCACAATGCCTGAAATAAATACCAGCCATCTTGATGAAAAACAGGTTCAGCTTCTAGCAGAGATGTGTATTCTTATTGATGAAAATGACAATAAAATTGGGGCTGACACCAAGAAAAATTGTCACCTTAATGAAAACATCGACAAAGGTACTGTCTTAAAGTATTCTTTGCTATAAAGTGTTTTCTCTAGACATTTAGCTAAGAAAAATATTGAGATGAATGGAATGCTTTCTCTTTGGGAGTTTGGAGAGGGTCTCACTGTGTATAGCTCTGGCTGGCTTGTCATAGAAATCTACCCCCCAAGTACTAGAGATTCATTTCTTAATGCTATCTTACTTTTCATTCTAGTTAAATGATGTACAAGGAAAATCTACCTTTCTACCTCTCCTGTAATATTTCCCTCCACTAAGCGGCTTCAGAGGAGGCTTCAGGGGATCATAAAGAAGGACTTGGCTATTATCATAGTTCTCAAATTTGTTTTTCTGAAGATTAGAGGGAGGAGTAGGTATTGAAGGGAAACATGAACCTACACCACACACACACACACACACACACACACACACATGCAGCAAGACACCAAGTAGTCTGAGTTAAAGAAAGAGCATTTGAGATGCATCAAAGCTGCCATTCCTTTCCCTTGGTGGCTGAGTTTCTAGAACTCAGCCTGGTGCTGGTTTTCTGGAATGTTCTCCACAAGAGCCCCAGAGAACTTCCAGTCAGAAGACTGGGAAACAGCAGAACCATCAGCAACTGTTAATCATATTCTCACCTGCAGGAGGGAAAACTGGACAAAGAGCTGGCACAGTCTGACCAATCATATTTGTTTTGCTTTTAGGATTAATACATCGAGCTTTTAGTGTCTTCTTGTTTAATACTGAAAATAAGCTCCTCTTACAGCAAAGATCAGATGCTAAAATTACCTTTCCAGGTTAGTATACTTAATGAATGAGCTAGATTTGGTGGAAACTATTTAATGTGACTGAACTTCTTGGAGCCAAGGTCCAAAAGAAATAACCAGGCACATGGCTTCACTTAGATTTTTATATTAAATAATCTTATCCACTGAGTATAATCTTAATATCTGAATTATCTGTATATTTTGATCTTGATTAAGAAAGCTTTAAAACTTACCCATAAATGTCTTTTAGAAAATACTTCTAGGAACTTGTTATAATTAAAATTCTATTTACCTGATTACTTATAAAAGTTTTTCCTTGGTCTTTCAAGATTTTGGAAAAAAATTCTCCTTTGTTCATATTGCTATTTCCCAGGTTGTTTCACGAATAGTTGCTGTAGTCATCCATTAAGTAACCCAGGCGAGCTGGAAGAGAGCAATGCCATCGGTGTGAAGCGAGCAGCTCAGAGGCGCCTAAAAGCCGAGTTGGGAATTCCCTTGGAAGAGGTACTCGCTCTTCTTCTTCTTAGACAGCCTACAGCCTGAATGTAAGCATGTTAAGACACTGGTTAACTACCAGAAAGAAATTTTCAGCAGTGTTTCTAGTGGATCCCACAGTTTTGTACATTCTGGGTGAGTGTCCTTCCTTAAGTTCCAGGCCAATAACTTTGATTTGAGATAGAATTTAACTATGTAGCCCAAGCTTGCCTTAAGGGCCTGATCCTCCTGCCTCAGCCCCGCAGTTGCTGGGGTTACAGTAGTGCATGATCTGTGTTTTCTAACTTCCTGATTTATGGAATTAGTCCTTCAATAAGGAATATTATGTGCATTTTTATTGTCTTGGTTTTTGAGACAGTGCCTTGCTGCCCAGCTCTTACTGGCCAACCAACAATATGATTGGTTTGCCTCCTAAATGCTGGGATTCTTGGCACACATTCCAAACCCAGCTAAATTTTTATTTCGCACCTTCTTTAGATACTTTTCTAGATTTGTTTTATTTTCTATGTATGAGCATTTTGCCAACATTTATGTGCACCATCTGTATGCCTGGTGCCCAAGGACAGCGGAAAAGAGGGTGTCGGACCCCACATGGGTGCTGGGAACCAAGCCTGGATCTTCTGGTAGGTACTGCTGAGCTATCTCCTCAGCGTCTTTTTTCTTTTTCTTTTTTCTTTTTTTTTGCATACTACCTATTTTTACTTTCTGTTTTTCCTGCATGTGTCTCATGTGTGCCATCTACATGCAGTTCCAGAGGAAGCCAAGAGAGGGAGTTGAATCCCTTGGAACTAGAGTTAAGGCCAGGTATCAGGTGCCATGTGAGTGCTAAGACTGAAACCTTAGTCCTGTAGCAGAACAAGACAGCACATTTAACTCTTGAGCTATCTTTCTGACCACCCTCTTTATTTGTCTAATTGTATGTATGTATGTATGTATGTATGTATGTATGTATGTATATATGAGATTCCGTGGATCTCATACATCTTGAGCTGTAGCTCAAGATGACCTTGACCTTGACCTGATGATCTGCTTGCCTTTATTTTCCTAGTGCTGAGAATACAAGTATACACCACGGTGCTGGGGATGGAACCCAGGGCTTCATCCAAGCTTGGCAAGCCCTCAGGGAGCTAAATCCCAGCACTCGGGAGGCAGAGGTAGATGGTTCAGAGTTTCAGGTCAGTCGTGTCTACGTAGAGAGTTCTAAGCTAGTCAGGGCTACACGGTAAAATTTCACCTCAAAAATAGGTTAGATAGGTAGATGGGTAGACAGACAGACAGACAGATAGAGAGAGAGAAACTGTTTTAGAAGGAATGGAACAATTCCAGGGAAATAAGTTCATTGAGATTTGTGGCTTGTGTTCCTAAGGATGTCCACAAGAAAACATTCATCTCTGATTTGATTAGTTATCATAGCCAACCTTGTGGGCGTGAACAAAACTATGACTGATTTTAAGAAACAAATTTTAGAGCTACCTAGCCTAGAGCTCACTGTGTATAGGAGGCTAACTCTGAACTCAGAGATCTGCCCGCTTCAGCTTCTAGCCAGCACGTTAGGACGAAAGGAGTATACTGCCATGCCTGATTAAACTGTCCTCTTTGACAATAAAACAGAGTATCTCATATGCAGTTGAATGATAAATGTTTTCCTGTAATAGCAACTTTAAAATACAGATGCTACATTCTAGTTTGAATAACTCCTTTTTAATATTTTGTAAATAAACTAACTTATATTTGGTCTCAGCAATAAAAATTGAGATACTCACTCAAGACAGTAATAATTTTCCTATATATTTAAAAGCTCTGATTTTAAAACTTTGCTGCTGTCATTCAAGATACTGTTGAAGGGCTGGAGAAATGGCTCAGCTAAGAGCACTGTCTGCTCTTCCGGGGGACCTATGTTTAATACTCAACTGCACCTCCAGTTCTAGGAGATCAGTTTCCCCCTTCTAGTCTCCCAAGGCACCACGCACACACCTAGTACACAGATACACATGCAAGCAACATGCTTATATACAAAAAATACATTTAAAAAATCAGATATTCTTGAGATGTGTTAATTTTACATTATCTTTTGTCACTAGTCAGTTTTAACTTCTCTTTGGTTTCTGATGCTGTTATTTGTTTGTTAGTTTTTTGAACATGTCTCACTGTACAACCCTGGCTAGCTGGGAACTCACTGTGCCTTAAACTCAAAGAACCACCTACCTCTGCCTCCTGAATACTGGCATTAAAGACATGCACCCCTCTGCCTGACCTCATCAATAGTATTATTAACTGATTTTTCTTTTCATGTTGTAGGTTGATCTAAATGAAATGAATTATTTAACAAGAATTTACTACAAGGCCCAATCTGATGGTATCTGGGGTGAACATGAAATTGATTACATTTTATTTCTGAGGAAGAATGTAACCTTGAATCCAGATCCCAACGAGATTAAAAGCTATTGCTATGTGTCAAAGGAAGAACTCAAAGAAATTTTGAAGAAGGCAGCCAGTGGTGAAATTAAATTAACTCCATGGTTTAAGATTATCGCGGATACTTTCCTCTTTAAATGGTGGGATAACTTAAACCATTTGAGTCCATTTGTTGACCATGAGAAAATACATAGAATGTGAATGTGTAAATGATTTGAAAGGTTTTCTACCTTAGTAAGAATGGTTTGGTTTGGTTTTAAATTGGGCTCCTTCTATGATACATAGATATTTTACAACCAGAATTTGTTTTGAGAAAAGAAAAACTCAACTACCTTATAATCTTATATTGTGTATCTCATATATATGCACTGTTTGCAAGTGATCTTTGGAAGAGGTTATTGTGAAATTATGCCATATGTAAAACTTAATTTAGCCTGTCCAAATACTTGGCTATGACAAGATTGAGGAGATAACTAGAACTCATTTTTGACATTTTGACAGACACTTTCAGAACACTTTGCTAATTGGCAAGCGTTTTATATATCATTTGATTTTTTTTTTTTATCATAAGTCAGAAAATTCAGCAGAAGACGCTGCTTAGCTGCTTTGAAACAGCACTAAGAGATTAAATGGGCAGGGCTGGGGTTAAAGCTCAGTGGTACCATGATTGCCTTGCAGGCATGATGTCATGGGTGGTTGAATCCCTAAGTCTAAAGATAATTGTAACAACCATAATAACAGACAGAGCAGGTTCAGAGGAAAGTATGTGGCTCCCTCAGCCTTCACGGGATGATTCATCTCAGGAGTCCCTGTATAACCAATACTCTGGATGCTCAAGTCTATAGACGATGATAACGTGTTTACATATAACTTACCCACATCTTCCTTCACTCTTCACCTCATTTCTGATGTGGTTGTGGCCCTGAACACAGCGTAAATGCTAATATAAATGATTGTTGTACTGTGTTTTACAATAAGGAGAAGTCTACATGTACAGTACAGAGCAAATATTAATATACAGTTGCCTTGAGTCCTTGGATGTTTGACCAACATTTAAAAGGCCATTTCTGTATACTACTTTTTGTCATTCTCAGTTGATTTTGTGCTTTAATTATTTAATTACCATCCTGAAATTATTATTTTACTACTTAAAGGTAACTATTACTTTTGGTAGTAATGGTCACTGATTAGCTATTCAGCAAAATCTGTTTATAATCATAGTGAAAAAGATGGTTAGTCATAAGATAGGAGTGAGTTCTGCTTTAAAGAGTTGAGAAAACATATGACACTCCCATGGCTGGTCCTGGATGTCTTATAGGGTGTCTGGCTTGTGTTAGATATTTAGCAGCATTAGTACCCCTTAAGACAACCAAAAAAAAGAAAAATCTAGGGAAGAGTGGGGAGACGTGTTTTGTTTGGTTTTGTTTTGTTTTTTTCTCTGTGTAGCCCTGGCTATTCTAGAACTCAATCTGTAGACCAGGTTAGCCTCAGAACTCAGAGATCCACCTTCCTCCAACTCCAGAGTACTAGGATTAAATGTGTATACCACATGGCCAGCAACAATGAGAATTTTAATGGGTGATCTCAGAGATCCCATAACAGGCTCACGGTTCTATAATCAGGGCTTATTTTAGAGGTGGTAGCAGGAGGGAGTAATGATGGGAAAATATACAGTGGCCGGACTGATGTTCCGGAATAGGCATATGTTAAGATTTGAGGTTATACAATAGGCATGTATTGATACTGTGTTTTGATTCCTGTTCTTTTAAAACTTACCACAGGTGTGTCACATTTGAGCTCTTCAGACAGCTTTATTCTTAAACGCAGCATAATGGATAAATTTTTTTCTTATAAAAATTTTATAAACCTAATTTCTTGCTAAATCAGAACAATTGATTTATCATTGGGGATATGTCTGTGTAGCAAGTATTTATTGAAAATTAAAAATAAATTATTTTAAATATGGTTTGGCCTGTTAATATTGGACAATATGGTTAATCTGTGTATTGTATCTTAAACATGATAAATGCTATATACCTTTAACATAGTTAAAATACATGTAGTTTTATTTTCTAGGAATTGGCTGACTACACATAACTAGTTCCTAGTAGCTTTATATAGCTAGTGGCTATTCTGCTGAACAGTAGTAGCCTTAAAGTATGACCTGGGGCTCTGGAAGGGCAAGTGTCAGATAGTGCTGAATTGCTAGACTGCTGTGAGGACATGATGTGGACAAATAGCAGGACCCAGGAAACTCCTCAGCACCAGCATCTTTTAAAATAAGGAATTGTGTCCCTCTCCCAAAATGCTGCTGCCTCTGACCTTAGGACTGTAACGTAGATGTGTTAGTTTTGAAGGCTAGTTAAGCTGTTTAGTCGTTCCTTCTATTCCTTACCCTACTGGACTGGGGTGAGAACTGTGGCTTGCCCTGCTAATGGAAGAAACACATTAACAGGACACACCCAAAATGAATTCTAGTGAAAGATGCCTTTATTCTTTGGAGATGCTGGTTGGATCAGTCTCATCCATTGGACCCTATCCAGGGTGCAAGGGATAGAAATTTTATGGGATGACATATCTTGAATACCTTACAAAAGTAAACTGTATTTTTTTTAAGGTTTTTGCTTTTGTTTTTAGCCTTAAGGATGTACTTTTTATATAGTGAATTTAAGCATATTATACTTGTATCTCCTGAGAAACAGCTTTCTGCCTTAAATTTTTATATTAATATATGTGGTAATTTTAAGGTTCAGGAGTCACCAGAGAATGATACCCCAGACTCAAATAGCATGCAAAAGCAAAGGGTCTTTATTCATTCACCTGAAGTTCCTGCATCCAGGGGTCTCCCCAATTGGGAATGAGACCCCTGGTGGACTCTCAGACCCAGCTCTTATTGTTACTTAGGGGAATTCCAGGGAGGGGTCTGTGTTCCCTTTTACCTTTAGTTCAATCTCTAGGAGTCTGACAGATTCTATAGCTGGTTAGACTCTGGAGACCTCCCCGGGGCTTGCTTACTCTTTCTAGCTATCTATTCTTACTTCAGGCCAAATGACAAGGTGTTTTCGGATTGGCTGCCGGAGGCTGTGGCTGGCTGACCACAGGTTCCTGGATCTGGGTTCTCATTTCTGGGCAACAGAAACTTTTAGGACTAGCCTCCCAAACTTCCAGTCTGCAGCCTTTCTTGGAGTTGGCCTGGCTCTGGCTGATTGAGTCTTCTCAGTTTGCACATGTGCGCCTGCTTGCCATACCTGTGAAGACGAGAGGAGGATGTTAGGAGCCTTATTCAGTTCCTCTTCACCTCAGTCTTGGGGCTGGTTCTCCCTAAACCTGAAGGTAGGCATGCTGGCTAGCGAGTGCCTCCGATCCACCTATCCTTGTCCCTGATGCTGTGGTTACTGGGACAGGAAATCATGCCCAGCTTTTGCATGGGTGCAGGGGGTTTGAACTCTGCTTCTCTTCACAGCAGGAGAGTGTGCCTCCTGAGCCGCCTCCTCCAGCTTCACATCCTTTGTGCTAGATTTATCGTCTACAAGCTTTAGAGTCCCTAAATGAACATTTTAGCAAATCTGTTATGTTCACAACATTGGATGAACGAACAATCTGGAGCATTCAGACAACTCTTCCAAGCTAGAAGGAAATGAGCTATGGAGCGGCTAGAGACATGACTCCATCCAGAAAGTGCTTGCTGATAATCAGGTTTGGATCCCAGGCACCTATGTAATCATAGCTGGGTACTAGCATGTATCTTGAACCCAGTGCTGACTGAGGGCAAGCCAAGGTGGATTTCTGGAGCTGATTGGCCAGCCAGCCTAACCAAATCAATGAGTTCCAGGTTCAGTGAGAGAGTCTGCCTCCAAAAACAAAGTGGAGAGACTTGGCGTGGTACCTCAAGCCAATCCCAGTACCAGGTGGCAGAGGCAGAGCTCTGGGAATTCCAGGCGAGCTGGGCCTATAAATGAGAGCCTGTAGGCAAGAACAAAGCAAAAATAAATCCAAAATTGCAGACGTCGACTTTTATCATATGATGGCAGGGTATAAAACTGTACCACCCTGATTGGTATGTGTGCAATACAGGAAAAGTTTGGACTCAAGTCCTACCTGATGAGAGACTTACCCGGAAGAATGGATTTCCTTTTATTAATCTTGACTCACATTCAGACTCTGGCCCTCATTATGCAAACCCACCAGCATTTTTCTTGAGCCAGGAAATCAGTGACATAGTCATATTCTCTAAGAAACTAGATCTCTCCTGGATTCTCATATTAACTCCCTTTTCTATGCAGCACTGTCCTAGAACATGCTGTGTAGACCAGGCTAGCCTCCATAGAGGTCCTCCCTCTGCCTCCTAAGGGTTGGGATCAAAGATGTATGCCAACATACCCAGCACCCACAATACCTTTAAATAGGTGATATATTGTGAGTCCTATCTATATCTATTTCTTTCTGTATGTGTACACCTACCTGTATGTAGAAGCCAGAGGTTGATGTCAGATGTCTTTCATGTATCACCTTATTCATTCAAATGAGGTTTCTCACTAAATCCAGAGCTTAGAAATTGGCTAGACTGGCTGCCAAGTGAGCTCTGCTCCAAGCAGAACTCCATGAAACACCTTTAGTGCTACAGTTACAGACATGCACCACCACTCCTGGCTTTTGCCTGGGTGCTGCGGATTCAGATTCAGGTCCTCATGCTTATGTAACAAGCACTTTACCATCTGAGATGGGGCCACCTTCCTGGTCCCATCTGTCCTCTTCCATGGAGCTCCCAGCTGAACAGCTACAATGAGTAAATCCTTCTTGATGCTTATGATGAGTTGCAATCAAGCAATGAAAAGAACAAGTATGGTACACACAATAGTGTGACAGACAGCTCTATTGTAGAAGCCAGAAACAAAAATATATATAATATATATAAGTACTTGATTGCAATGACTTGAAGTTCAAAAACAGGCCATTGAAGATGGAGGCCAGAATAAGTGTATATGTCAGAATAATCAACCCTTAAGATTTGTTCGCTGCATATGTTAGCACAATAAATGAAAGGATGCAGAATTCATGTCAAGTAGGGGCAACAGTGGCCAATCACCAGCAGTAGACTTTTGAGAACTGCTGCCTACTGCTTCCTGATATGAGATTTGGTCAGTTGGTGGAGCCACACGTCACCTAGATAGATAGATAGTAACTGTGGGTATCAGTCCCTACAGCCAGTGAGTCTTGCCCAGCATCTGACCATGATGTTAGCCTGCACACATCTCATAAAAAAATATGCCACACCCTCAAAAGAGACAGTTCATTTGGCTTGGTAATGTATGATGTGTACACAGAGTCCCTGCTGTGTTCTGTTTATGAAGAACAAAGGAGCACACACAGACTTAGGCAGAGAATGGCTCCACTTAAGAGAACAGGTATGGCACTAGCTAGAGGGACTCTTTACCTCTCAGTTTCAAGGGTTAATGTTCTGCATCTAGAATATGCCTTTGTCTGCACCTGGTTGAATTTGACATGACTTAAAAATTTTGGCTTTAATGCCATTGTGAACAATCCTTCTAGATGGACAAATTGAATTTATCAAAGCATTGTGAGTGGATCTGCCTCCACAAAATAGAGCACGGTGTGACTCTTAGTCAAATGAATAAACGAGTGAATGAAAACTTGAGTACCTAGAGGTGCCTTGAGTCATCCTCTCTTGTATATAGCAACCATAACTTTCAGGTCAAAGACTGTTGTTATATTACTTCAGATAAACATGCCAAGAGTTCCAATTTGATTTCTATAGTTAGGATGGAGTAGCTTTGACCAGAAGGAAAGGGCTTACTTTTTCCACAGTCCATCACTGAGGAAAGCCAAGGCAAGAGCTTGAAGCAGAAACCATGGAGGAATGCCACTTAGTGCACGGCTCCCTGGCTTATGTTCAGCTACCTGTTCTATAAAACCCAGGCCCACTTGCACAGGGATGAGGCTGCCTACAGTAGGCTGTGCCCTCCTACACCAGGTAACGAGATATAATGTCTCTGGCCTAGAACAGACTTCAGAAACTGAGTATCTCTAAAAACCACTGAACCAAATTCCAGAGGTGACATTCCTTGCTGACTTTTTCATGGTGCATTGCCTAATTCAAGGAAAAGAACAGAGTGGCTGAAAAATGGAGTTTGGAATTTCACACATAAGAATAGGGAAGCAGGGCTGGAGAAATGGTTCAGTGGATAAGAGTACTGACTGCTCTTCCAGAGGGCCTGAGTTCAATTCCCAGCAACCACATGGTGGCTCACAACCATCTGCAATGGGGTCTGATGCTCTCTTCTGGTGTGTGTGAAGAGAGCCATGGTGTACTCATATACATAAAATAAATAAATCATTTTTTAAAAAGAATTTGAAAAATGTAAGGTTCTTCTAAAAAAGAATAGGGAAGCAAAGGCCAGAAGTTTTGCTTAGAGGGCTGGTTTGGGTTGAAATCCCAGGATTAGATCCTAGAGGAGCAAGAATATGCTAATTTTCTTGGAAGTTAGGCCCAGACTCAAACTACCTCAAAAAGAAGAACAACAGATCACAGACTCCAAGTTCTTTTCCTGTAGTGTCTATTGCTCAAACCAATACTCATTAAAAATAATTAGATAGGGTAGCAAGCTAATATGGCTGATACCAAGTAAATAAAAGCCCATTAGTTAACCCTCAGAACACAGGTCTTAATTACTCCACATTTCAGAATATAAATATAAATATCATTGAAGACATGGCTGAGAGTTGTGGTTTGAGTCAAAAAGGTTTCAGATAGGCTCATAGGGAGTGGTAATATTAGGAGGTATGACCTTGTTAGAGTAGATGTGGCTTTGTTGGGTGACACTTTGAGATCTCAAGCCAGGCCTGCTAGTGGCATTCTCTTCCTGCTGTCTATGGATCCAGATGTAGAACTCTCAGCTAACTCTTCAGTTTATGTCTGCCTGCATGCCACTCTGCTGCCCTCCATGATGACAAGGGACTAAACCTCTGAACTGTAAGCCAGCCCAAATTAAATATTTTTCTTCATAAGAGTTGTTGTGGTCATGGTATCTCTTCACAGCAATAGGAACCTAACAATTTCTAAAGAAATTGGACATTGTTTCAAAGGGCCCTAGCAGTCAAACTTCAGAGGATTAATCCAAAGACCGTTAATACCAGGGAGAAATCACTCTAGTGGCTCTCAAACTGATAGCTCTTTATTAAGATTGTTCCAAATATGCCTAGAACCTGTTCATAGTAACAGCTCAGAAACTGTTAATGAGAGGAAAGAAAAGAGAGGAGTGGGTGTTTTAAATATCAACTGTTTCCTGAGGAGGTGGGACAAGACCTGAGACGTGGCCTGAGCCACACGTTCTTTGCTTTGGGCCCTTGGTGAGCAAGCTGTTTCTCTGTCCGCTTTCATGGATAACAACACACTGCTGTTACCTGACTGTATTGTGCACAGCTCATAAAGTTACCTTCAAAGAAAGAAAGGAACAATTTACAAGCCTATCTCATCAAATCTGAAAGCCAATTTTCATTTAAACTCTTGAGATGTTTATGATTCTGGCCAACAGCATCTTCAGAGTTTATGGCATTTACAACATGATCATGGCATAAGGCCATCCTAAGGTATGCATGTATTTTTGGAAACATTCCTCGGAGGAACTTCAGGGAAATTTACACTACCCATTCCTCGGGGCAGTCAAGGTTAGCCAGCAAGTCCATGGAATCTACTTCAAATCCCAACCTTTAGCCTTTACCATCCATGAGCTGTGAATCTTTTTTTTTTCTTTTTTCATTTGGTTAGATTGCTAGTTACTGTGTCTGTGCATTAACACATAGTGACATCAGAGAACAATTTTGGGTATATGCTTTTTCCTATCATTCATGTTCTGAGGACCAAACTCCGGTCATCAGGCTTGATGGCAAGTGCTTCTATGAGTAAGAAATCTCACCAGCCCTGAATACAAATTTTAATAAGTTAGCTTCTCTGATTTTGAGGAGCTATCTTGTCATGGGAATTTAGCCAGTTATACTGACATCCAGCTATTAATCTAGCTACTAATAAGGCAAAACAAAATTCTATGTACACGGGAATAAGTACATGTGTGCACTAAAATCAATTGAATTACTAATATCTTTAATTATTCAGCATCCCAAGATAGACAGGACATATTGGGTTTTATGTATATATGAGTATGTGTGCATTTCAGGCAGAGTTTCACGTACCCTAGACTGGCCCTGTGATAGCTGGAGACTGTAAGAAAGAGTGTGACAGGCCATCTTCAATATGAATTGTGCTTCGAGTTCATCGGAGGTGTGGATAAGCAGTAGGCTCTAGGTCCTTCTTGACTTCAGCTGTAGCTGATACATGACTCAGAACTCAGAGACTTGGAAAGTTCCAGGTCATCTGCTGAGTGATTGAGCCCCCACAATCAGAAAAGATAAACAATTGCAAAGGCTCAAATTAATAACTAGGTAAGCCTTTGGGTCCTAAACCAATGAAATGTGAGCTTTGGGAAGGGGACAATTCCTGGCTTGTGGGAGAAAAGAACAATACTTTGCTGAGATAGAGGGCTTTATAAACCACTGTTTTGCATCAAATCATCACACCAGCCACTTAGCC
>JADRCD010213131.1:11456-24145 GCA_019843815.1 Montemys delectorum
CACACACACACACACACACACACACACACACACACACACCCCAAATGGCAGTTCTTTATCTGAAGTACTAAAGTTCTTGGGGTATTTTTTGTTTACAAAATATATTTTAAAGATCTCTGTCTCATGTGTGTGTGTGTGTGTGTGTGTGTGTGTGTGTGTGTGTGTGTGTGTAGGGTTGTTAGATTCCCCTGGGTTGGAGTCAAATAAGAGTTTGTGAGCTTCCAAACGTGGGTGCTGGGAACTGAACACAGATGCCCTGGAAGAACAGGAAGTGTTCTCAATAGCTAAGCTGTGTTGTCAGCCTTCCTCCCTACAAATAACTTTTCTCTAATACTAAGCCTTGGCCTAATTTCTAGACCTGTTTTCTTAGTCTTCTTGTGGGTTTTCCCAGTGTCTATTCCTACCTATCGAATGCTAAGTTCGGATCCTTTATCTCTATAGCAAGGGCAGATTCTTGGAAAGACCCAGGAGGCTCTGGGGTGGAAGGAATCTCTACTACAGCTCTACTACAGTCTTCAAATGGAAAGATGTGTCAAAGGGATGGAGCAAACCATGTGAGGTCCAACTATTCGGTGTACCATTTCCTACACCTATATTTGTGCCAGTGACTTATGGTTAAAGACAACAGAATCCTCATTGGGCAGCATGTGCCTACAGAGACATCTGAAGAAGGAAGATAACATCAGACTTCATGTCCTTTCTAGTCCTATCTCATCAAGTTACCATTGGTGTTACATACTCCTCTCTCAGATCTACTGGTATTATTTAAGTGGGAGAATCTCAACATATAATGTTGACTTTGATAACTACCTCCCAGTGACACCCTAGGGATCATTGACAACAAAGTTTTCTTATATAAATCTTATTTAAAGTATTTCCAGTAATCTCAGTAATAAAAAGAATAATTTATTAAGTGACTCCTTTACACACAAACACTCACACACATACACATATATGTGTGTCTTTTGATTGGTTCAAACTATAAAATTTCTTGGAATTAAAAAGAAAAATGTATGTATGCATACATGGACACTAAATATAGTAATTATATGCATAGAAAAAAATCAAGGCAAACAGTTGTTAATTTTGTAGGAGTGAGTGTAATTCATCATTGGTAGGTAGCACTAAAAAAAGGAGACAGGAGAGACAGGTGTGTTTTTATGTTCTTAATGGTATATGAGGCCAGCATACTCCCGAGTCACTGCTGCAGCACATATATCCCTTCTAGTACATCACTCTCTGAGATTTATGTCTACTTCTGCCCTTAATTGATTTCTGTATCTATTGTTAAACAGAATTGTTTCTCTTGGACATGCTTTTCCTCTCTGAGGGTGACCATAATTGAATCACATAATTAGTCCATGAATTCCTTCTCTCTGCTTTGCTGAGCTAAGAAGTTTCCAGGCACCATTCCAATATGACACTGTGGTTTTTACTCTCAAGTCTTCTCCAAAGCTCAGGGAAATCATTGAGGTGGTGGGTGAATGATGATGAGTTGGGTAGGTGAGTGGGCGATCTTCTGAGAAAAATAGCAAGATGTAAAGATCCGAGCTCTTACCTGAAATCCAAGATATCAGCAGAAGTGAAAAAACGACTCAGAGCTGGGGACTGTCTATACGTGTCCGTGAGCTAAACACACAACAAGAAAAAAAAAGCACACACGTCACTGAGGATCATCTTACATATCACTTGCAGAAGCAAATGGCTTTAGGACAAAGGAGAATTCACTCTGGCTAGGAATTAACTGGTTTGGGACTCTGAGCTAAGAGGAAGAAAGTGTAAGCTGACCACAAATCAAAACTCAAGTCTACAATCAAATGTCTACCTAATCGAGTCTCACTTAACAGCACGTGTCTGTAATCCCAACATTCCCAAAGCTGAGAAAGTGGGACTGCCCAGGAGTTCAAGGTAAGACTGTTTTTTATAAAGAGTTCTAGGTCAGCCAAGGCAACATAGTGAGACTCTGTCAAAAAAAAAAAAAAAAGTTAAAATGAACTCATTGATGAGGCCCAAGTGACTCACTGGAAATTCTCAACTTGACTTATAAGTTGAACAGACACTTGGTAACCTTAGTGATGCTCTGGTCAACGATGCTCAGCAAGAACTCATAGAGGCACCAGTAACTGCTAAGGTAGGGGATGAAATGGGGGTGGGATCAGTTCAGCACAAGCCACTCAGTACCAAGACATCACTGGTCCTAGCTTCTTTCTCTCTTCTTTTGAATGTCCATGTTAGGGAGAATATCTATACTGAATGTCAGGTCCAGCACTTTCCCAGACAAAGGAACAAATGATGAAGTTGCAAAGATATGGAGGGTTTTCAGCAAAATTGCATCCTAAAAACATGATGGCACCCATGGTTCTCCCACATAGTCTACAATGCGGTTCCTAGTAAACCAACACATAGATTGAAATGATCAAAAGTATACAGATGATGGGGTAAGGATAGGTAGAGGCCACACAACCAAAGAGGCCTATGAGATTGGGCAAACGAATCTTTAAGAGGGAGGGGTGGGGAGGCTAATAAATCACAGGTCTTGTGGAAGTGGAGGGAGGCATTCTCCAGGCAGAAGAGTACAGCAAGGATGGAGGCTAGGAGACAGAAGAGGAGCTGGTGGTATAAACGGACACAACTGTGTGCATGGAAGAATAACAAATTAGCATGTTGTATGCTAATTTAAAATGGTAGAAATTGATTTAGTACATCTAATATACTCAACACACTTTCTTTCATTAGCCTACAGTTAGGCAGACCCATCTAACATAAAGTCCATTTTATAAAAAGGTGATGAACTCATAAAATTTGTCTAAATATTGTCCTCAAAGCCAAAACATGAAAGGCAGTATATATCATCTTTCACACCACCAAAAGTGGTCTATAAGTTAAGAATTGAGAACATTCTTCCTCCATTCCCTGGTACTAGCCATCACCTGACATTGGTACATATCCTTTCTTCACTTATATTTAGAAATGATTATTTCTTTATAGAACCATAATAACATGCTATTTATGTTTTTAGTCAAATAAAAGGTATTATATTCTATACAATCTTTTAAGAGCTGTTTTTTTTTTCTCATCAAACACATTCTCACTATTTTGCTCAGGTTGGTCTCAAACTCTAGTATCTTCCTGCTCCTGAATAGCTAATATCGCAGATATGTACCATTGTGCCCAAATTGAGCAGAGATTGAAAGGAAGGCCATCTAGTGACCAGCCCAACTTGGAATCCATCCCATGGGCAGGCACCAAACCCTGACAATATTACTGATGCCATGTTGTGCTTGCCGACAGGAGCCTAGCATGGCTGTCCTCTGAGAGGCTCTACCAGCAGCTTATTGAGACAGAAGGCAGATACTTACAGCCAACTATTGGACTGAGTTCAGGGAACCTTATGGAAGAGTTAGGGGAAGGATTGAAGGAGTGGAAGGGGATGGCAACTCCATAGGAAGAGAAATGGTGTTAAATAACCTGGACTCCTGGGAGCTCCTAGAAACTAAGCCACCAACCAAAGAGCACACATGGGCTGGTCTGTGGCTCCCGGTATATATGTAGCATAGGACTGCCTTGTCTGGTCTCAGTGGGAGAGGATGTGCCTAATCCTGAAGAGGCTTGATGTTCCAGGGAAGAGGGATGTCAGGGGATGGGGTTGTGGGGAAGGGGTGAGTGGTGTGAGTGGAGGGGCACCCTCTCAGAGACAAAGGGGAAGGGAGATGGAGTAAAGAACTTTGGGAGGGGGGACTAGGAGGGGGACAACATTTGGAATGTAAAGGAATAAAATAATGTTTTTTAAAGACTTGTTTTTATACTGAAAATTACATTCAAAATGTATGCATAAGATACCTCTCAGGGCCCATAAGTCCAGATACAACACAGAATGCCTTAAGTCATTATACCAGCTCATCCATTTCCCTACTGAAGGCCACACACATGACTTCTTTCCATGCTGTCTTTATCATAAACTATGCTAATGCAATAGTTATCCTTAACCACCTCTATGCACCTTTTTGTTCATTTGAGAATCTTCCTGAGATATATAGCCAGAAGTGGAATTACTTGTCCAAAGGCAGGTGCATCTTCAACTCAACTCATTCTTCCTGAATGTTCCCACCTTCCTCTCCTCCCTGCAGTCATACCTGTTCCATTTCTCCTTACCTACTAGACTTAACTTTTCTCAGTCTCATAGATGAAAGAAAGGGCATATACTGCCCTTCTATTATAGGTGGAACACGTTTCCATTTGTTCCTAGATATGTATGTATAGTGCTCATCTGCTTGGTGCCTGTGGAGACAGAAAGCCGTATAGAAGTCCCTAAAACTGGAATTACAGGCATGGAGGACTGACATGTGAACACTGGAACCCAAAACTATGTTCTCTGTAAGAGCAGCAAGTGCTCTTAACAACCAAGCCATCTCAGCTTGCTTTTCCAGGACTTGATTAGTCATCCCATCAAATTTCAGATATACAATTCCCAACTGCTCTGTACTAGGTAACATATGGCTGAATGAATTGACACTGCATTCCTTCTGCATTTACATTGGAAAGCTAAACACCTTGTTTTCAAACATAATAGTTCTAGAATAAATCAGGACTAGGCTGGGATCTGGTACCACCCTCAATGTGGGCACAGCTCTGGGATGAGAATGAGGTCACAGATACATCGAGAGCAAGACCACGCCCATTCTTGCCCAGCCTGCATCTTCAACCCAGACACTG
The DNA here is from genome assembly GCA_019843815.1 of Montemys delectorum. Taxonomy (NCBI): domain Eukaryota; kingdom Metazoa; phylum Chordata; class Mammalia; order Rodentia; family Muridae; genus Montemys; species Montemys delectorum. The sequence continues at coordinate 16,170 of JADRCD010213131.1, forward strand.
TTCTGGACCTTTCACTGTACCAGAAGTGACCTTGTGATGAGTTAGCCACTTTCAAGTATATCAAGAAAGCTTGATGAGCCATGGCTTTATTCAGTAGCAAGCACTGTAACATATAAAACCCAGTAGGGCCATATGAGGATGCACACATTCTCGCCTACCTAATCTCAAGGAGACTGCACAACTAAACACACTCCTACATAACCCAACAGAAAGTCAATGGCACTTGGTGTTTGTATAACTGCCACGCAGGCTTTGCGTGACAGCAGTATTTGAGGCGAAAACTTCAAGGAAGTCAGTCTCCTTCCCCTGCATCATCTCTTGCCACCCCTAACTCAGAGATAGCCCAGATACGTCCTCGTACTGGTGTGCTAGGTGCCCTTCTAAATATGATTCATTCATAACTTATAAAACTGGAAGTGCCTTCTGACTGACACTCACTGATGTTCCAATACCCTAATCTTTGCTGAGCCAACCTTGGCCTAGAATTTCGTAAAGAATGTCACCCATTCAGACTAATCGCCCCTGGCATTGTTAGGGAAATAATGAAGGGGTAGGGCATTGAAGTTTACAGAAAGGGAGACTTATCCCAGGGCAAGGTCAAGTAGAATCCTCATTCTCAGTCAAGTACTGCAGCTGAACCACTTCTAGAAATTAGCAAGAGACGCGTCTCTACTAGCCCAGAAGATTAGCATAGTGAGCGTTTTACCTAGGATGGGGGGGACCTTGAGCGGAGTGTGTGTGTGAGAGACGGCATTCAGCATTCTAGAGTCAGCATTCGAGATTCGAGATTCGAGCCTCTGTCCTCCTGGCTGGCGCACCGGAGCCCGGGGGTGCTGCACCAGTCCAGAGGAGATGGCTGCTGTTTTTAGACCCAGTGTGTTTCAGGTGACCTCAGATGTACCTTGACTGCTGAGCTGCCAGATTTTTCATTTTTCTTTTGCAATGATTGTAAAAGCCTCATGATATTTTTAAGAAATACATTCAGATCCTACACTTCTTGTGTTGTGTCTGTCTGTCACTGCCGAATCCCATGCACACCTGGCCAGAATTCATCATCCCATGGAACACAGGATCTCCCGCTAGAAACCCCAGTCCGTGGCAGTTGGCGCCTCAACGTGGTGGCTTTGGCCAGGTAAGCTATCTCTTATTCTCGTTTCTTTTTCTTGTATTAATTTTTATTATTAGGTAGAGAATAGGCTCTCCCTAGGGCACTGTGGGCCCACTGATAAGTTTATCAGTTATTGGTGAGTAATCTTGGGTATCATGAGGCAGTCAGGTTCATGTCTAGATGCCTCACCAGCAGTGGAGCAGAGAATTGCCCATGCTGCAGGAGTGAAGAGATGGAAATTCAGCGCCTAATTGCGTATTCAAGCGGAGGGGCTGGAACACCTGAGGAGATTGCAAAAATCCCTCAGGAAGCAGTTCCATAAAGATGGAACTCTGCTCGTTCTAGAAGCAGGTAAAAATAGATAAGAAACTGGCTGGGCGGTGGTGGCGCACGCCTTTAATCCCAGCACTTGGGAGGCAGAGACAGGCAGAACTCTGATCTTAAGAACAGAACCTTTGTAAGACACAACAGGCATTTTGTCCCTCCTTTTCTATAGGTTAAGAACAAGCATTTCAAGAAGTTAAAAACTTGCTGGCTTCTTCATATATAGCTGGTAAATTCTAAAGGCCAAATTCAGTTATAGGTGTGCCAGACAAGCCCGGCTCCTCTCCATTTTAGCTCACTACTCAGAGAAGGTAAAGCAATGGCAGAGCATGTCTGAATTATCATGAAGGAAAAAAACAAAAGCACAATGTGATAAGAACTTTGGAAGAAAAAGGAGTCCCTTCAGTTCTTGAGCTCCTGTATGAAGAAGGTGGATAATGGACAGGAGTTGGGAAATTCAGGATCCAGAAGGGTACTTTCACTTCTCAGCATGAAGGGAAGGCGAGAGTGGATGCAGGATGCTACAAAGGATGTTTGTTCAAGCACTAAAAGTATTGGCAATAAATATTAACCATATATCTCATGTAGATCATGCCTATTGTTTTTTGTAAAAACTTATGTGTATGTTTATTATATTTTTGGGCATGTACACATATGTGTTTTGCATGTACATATGTGTATGCACCTGTATGTGCATGTGTGTAGAGACCAGAGGTTGTCTTTCTCTGTTGCTCTCTATCATACTTTTTGAGCTAGTCTTTCTTCCTGAATCCAGAACACATTAAATAGCTATACTAGGTGGCTAGCAAGCTCTAGGGATCTGCCAGCCTCCCAGTCCCCTACTCTCTCACCGTCAATAGAATTATAGATTCAGCATGAATACCTTACATGGGTTCTGGGAATCCAAGCCCAGTTCCTCATGTTTGAATAGCCATTTCAGCACATTATTATTTCAAACCTATTATTTGTCCCCTGTTCCTTCCTACATTCATCCTAAGATCTAGCACTCTGTTTGCATGTAGCAGACTTGGGAAAATGTCAAAGCTAAGATTGGAAATCAGAAGATAGAAGGTATGACTGTGCACACTCTAAAGGTCTTTTTGGTGTTGTATTTGGGACATAGTGGCATTTCCTAAAAGATCTCTGAATAACTTCAACAACAGCCCCAGTGCAAACTTTCAAAATAGCACTAGTGATCTCTTCTATAGAGATTGCACACTCCACCTTAATTTCAACTCATTCCTCAGATGGCAAATTGACAGAAATGCTGCCTACTAAATAATCAAGGGAGAATGGCCACTCTGGCTGACACTTCTCAGTGCACACATAGCTTCATTGGTATTACACAGATTCAGTTACAATGAACAGAAAGACTTCTTGGGTGAGACAGGAAGACTCATCTATCTCAGTTCTTCGATCTACTTGATTTTGCATTGGGTTCATAGGAATCCTGGTTACAGAGCATATTCCAAGCTTGAGACACTGTTCACTTGACTCTTGTGATGGTGACTTGGTTGTAAACAGTATCCTCTCAAAAGCATTTTTGTTTTGGCATTTTTATGTCTTTGTGGTCTGGTTGGTTGGCTTGGTTTGGTTTGGGTTGGTTTGGTTTGGTTTGGGTTGGTTTGGTTTGGGTTGGGTTGAGTTGGTTTGGGTTGGGTTGAGTTGGGTTGAGATGGGATGGGATGGGATGAGATGGGATAGTTTGGTTTTTAAAGACAGGGTTTCCACTCTATAGATTAGGCTGGTCTACAAATTCACTATGTAGCCCAACTTGCAATCTTCAGGTCTTGGCTTCCTAAGTGCTGGGATTCCATACATGAGCCACTACTCCTACCTCCTCAAAAGCTAAATGCTTAACAATCTATTGAACATCAAGTGTTCTATTCTTGGCTAGACTGACTGCTTATGAGGGCACCAGGAGCAAGAAATGATGTGTTGAGAGCAGAATCACAGGGTAACAATAATTGAGGGTAGCTCTGCTGCATTGTGTTTTGGTCAAACATTCACCTGGAAGCCCAACCAAAAGATGAAAGTTTTTAAATAAAAATGATTGGGGGATATCTTGAAATGTGGCTTAGTGGTTAGGAGCATATACTGGTCCTATAGAGAACCCAGGTTCCCAGCACCTATAGTAGGTGATTTACAACCCACCTGTCTCCAGTCTCAGTGGACCTGACAGAGTCTGCCCTCCATGGACACTTGCATACATATAATGTATATTAATTTACACAGGCATACATACATACCCATAAATAAAATATTTTAATCATTTAAAAATTTACAGGATGTTACTGCTGTTGCTACACTCCTGCACTCCAAGTTAAACATCAAAACAAGGTCATAAAAGCTGAAGTTTTCATGTTACCAGGCGGAAATTAGGATGCGTATCCAACTGTCTGGTAAGTCACGATTGAGGTTGACAGGCAGATTTCCCAAAAGGCCAGTTTCAATTTGCTTGATAATGAAGTACGCTCAAATCTTTATCTTTTCTTATAAAAAAACTAATAACCGGAAATAATCTACACTTAACAAATCAGCTACTTTCTAGTGCCCTGTCTCCCTGTACCCACTTTAGAAGGAAAGGCATTTTGAAAGTCCTACCCACTCTCTTTTGATTATTCCTTTCTTCAGACACTTCTAGTTCTATAAAAACAAATCCATTTGCTCAGGCCACCAGAAGATTTATTCCTTATATGGAGGCCTGTATTCCACACTTCTAGAACTGGAAATAAAGCCAATCAAGCACGGTGTGGCGTGTGGCTGGAACCAGCACCGATGAGGTTAAAATGGGAAGATGGAGGCTTCGAAGATAGCGTGGGCTACACAGGGAGATCCTGTCTCAGGATGTTCCTGGGTGTGGCATGAACTCTTTGATAAATTAGCCAAGATTGACTCACAAAATTTCCAGTCTGTCTGCAGAGCCTCCACCTTGCAGAAGACTCTGCATTTACCATCCCTCATGCACCTCACCTTCCAACCAGGAAGCTAAGTTACACTCTTCTTTGCTATTCTCCAGTCACTAAGGTCTTCTGAATAAAGATACCTCTTAGATCTCAATTCTTCCTTAGGGTCCCCACGGATTCCCCCAATTCAAACTGCCTTTACTCCTCAGACACACTCAGACCTGTTCTCTTCAAGTACTGTCCACAAAGAGAGAAGAAACTGAAAATCTAACCATGTCAGTCTACAAGTGAAAATCTTTACATAGTCTACTAAAAACTGGGGGAAATTTCCATAACCTTCTCCCTACTTTCTTGACCAGTTTAGCCCCAGAGAGTCCTCAACACAGCATGCTTAGATTCAGTATACTACTGCACAGACCCCTGAAATATAAATATCTCATGTTGTCCCATCTCTCTGTCCCCACTTTACAAGGACAGTATCTATGTCCTATAACATTCCCAGTTTTTATTTTGTAGCTATCCTGAGAATCGGCTCCTTCATCTACTTCTGCGCCCAACTCATATAATTTAGATGTAACTCTTTTGTATTATGTACTGAGGAGGCAGGGACAGCAGGATGCCTAGGGCACACTGGTCAGCCAACCTAGCCAAACTGGGTATTTTCTGGGTCCCAGTGAGAAATTATGTTTCAAAAATAACATGGAGAACAAATTGAAGAAAACGCGTGATGTCAACCTCTGGCCTGAACATGTGCACACATGTGCACATACAAATGACATGTACACATATGCACACACAAAAACAATCCCAACAACCGTGTATGCAACTCAGTAATGGGACGTACTACACTGTAACTATTTAGTTGCTTCTGCTACTTGATTATGAGCCCATAAGCAAGGACTATGTGGCCCGGGCATTTGGAATCATTTAAATCTTCTTGGCATACAGGCTGGGTGAAATACAGGACCAGCATATGTGAAGGAATGCTGGCTTCTGGGATACACATAGCTGGAGGCCAGACCAGGCTCCACCCACTTGCTGGCTTTGCAGTATAGAAGACCCACTTAAATAAGCATCTGCTGCAGCTAACATTCAGATAAACCGAGCAGCTTACGCTAGAGCTCTTTGCCAACTGTTCTAACAAAACTCATGATCCAATGTTAAGACCACAGCAAACAACACGTAAGACATAATCACCCTTTTAGTGAGCAAGTGATGCAATTCCTCTTCATTAGCACACTCCTCTGGAATCTTGAGCACAATGAAGAATGTTTTGTTTGATGATAATTCGGGAATTTCATTTTCATCTTCATCGATATACGTCACTGAACAGATTGAGGGTTTAAAAAAAATGGTGAGTGCGTGCATTGAATAATGAACTTAATAAAGCCAGATGTGGTAGTGCACATCTGTGATCCCAGAGCACAGAGGCAAGGGAACCACTTCAGATTCCAGGCCAGCTTGTTCTACATAGCAAGCTCCCAGACATCCATGACTTCATAGTGAGACCGGTTCCCAAACTATACAAAGCAAACAGAGGTATTCATTCTCTTGGCTTCTATAACTAAACATAACTCAGTATTCGTGGAAGCTAAAGCCTTGGCACAGTCAGTAAGTACAAGCAGAAATATTTTCTTTGCTTAACCAAACAGAATAAAAGAGAGTCACTTGTCTTCTCTGTGATAAATGTTTTGTTGGTTTAAGGACAGAAGGGTCTCAGACACCACTCGATATAGACCAGGGGGAGAACCACGAGGAAAGACCAGCAAGAACATGAACTTTTTTTGTTATACTGAATCTGAAAGTTAGCTAGGTACCCAGGTATTGGAATAGGTGTGAGAAACCAACATGGACACGTACGGGACTGTCAGCAGCTTCACTGAGCCTCCTTCCAGTTCAGCGCTGTCAAAGACCATGAGGAAAGTGGTATCATAGACAAGAATGGAGGTGAGACTAGAAACCGAAGACATGAGTCCCTGTCTCCAAGTGTTCCAAGAAACGGCACGGGCATGAAGTCATCGCTCCAGCCTGGGTTCCACAGGGGAGGAATGTTGACAGACTCTTGTTTGCAGAAGGGAAACCAAACTTCACTTGGAGCCTCCTCGGGGCCTGCAGAGCAACCCATGGGACAATGAGCTCTGCGTTGCTTGTCTTCTAATGACTAGAGCTAATTGATTTTTAAAGAGTTAGAGCTGGAGGAAAGAAGGAAAAACCACAGGGAGCCAGGAGTCAGGAATGAGAAACTGGCACTGACATGTTTATGCCAGTTGTCCTGGCTCCGCTCCAAACTCGCAGGCTTACCCCACACAGGGGGTCACCTCATCTGCCCTGTGAAAAGCGTGGGCTGAGAAACTAGGTGCTCTCAGGCTTCCCCCTCAAATTCTGTGTCTCACATGTCACCTACTCTGTGTCTTACTGGACTTTGAACAGTCATCTTGGCATGAAGTCAGTGTTTATGATAGAAATGCAGATAAAATGCATGTCTCAAAAACCTAGGTGGAGAGCAATTGAAAAAGACACTTAATGTCAACCTGTGGCCTCCACATGTGCATACACACACACACACACACACACACACACACAGACACACACAAATTAACATGTTCAACAGTCTTACCCAGATGTTAACTCTGCGAACTAAAATAATAACCAGTATAGCAAAATAAGCCCAAGGGTATACAATAGATGCAAGAATGCTATGGAAGCTACCAAATGCCCTCTGATTAGATTTAAGGCCCACTGAGTTTCTCCCCTGGGAAACACTCATACCTAGTGTTATAAAATCTGGCCAAATGTCCATGATTGAGGGACTTATAGGCCACATGAGTAAATATCCTACTATTATTCTACTAAATGGACATAAGACCAAACTGCTTCTAAATTCTTATCTTTACATTCATAGATTAGTAATGTTCTCAAATATTATCATCAGGGAAGTTTCTTTGTGCAATGGGTGGTGATGAAGATAGACATTCAAAAGTGACCAGAATGCAAAGAATATGTCTCAGTGGAGGGATCAGCCATGACCAGGTATCCATACCCCACCACCGACACTCAGAGGCAACTGTGAAAGAAGGATTGAAAAGTTTGTAAGATTTCAAAGTCAGGAAGACAAGAGTGAAGCCTTCTGAATGGGACAGGACAACTGCACTCATGAACTCCCAGCACAAGATCTGCGCAGATCAAGCTGATTAATATTCTAGCACAGAGAAAGGAGGGGCTCCTGAGCCTTTACCTTCCAGGAGCCACTGGCAGTTAATGGCTTGTAGGGAAGGAAGAGACAGTTGTAAGGTGTAGTCCTGATAGGTCACCCATGCTTCAGTAGATGGTCCCACTCCTAGATGTACATGGTCAGCAAAAATTAGACCTTATATAGATTATTAAAACAAACAAACAAAAAACAAAAACACAAGGACATGATGTTGGGAAGGAGTGGGGAGATGGGAATGGATGGAAGAGGAGTTAAGGGGAAGAAAGGGAGTTAATATGATCAAAATGTATTGTGTAAAATTGATAAAAATATTAAAGTTAAAAATAAAAACTATCAGTAACTTCTGACAGACACTTCCACTTACTAACTGTACTGGCTAGTTTTGAGTGTCAACTTGACACAGGCTGGAGTTATCACAGAGAAGTGA
>JADRCD010213132.1:6548-81785 GCA_019843815.1 Montemys delectorum
GCACAAACATCATGACCAAGAAGCAAGTTGGGGAGGAAAAGGTTTATTCAGCTTACATTTCCACATTGCTGTTGATCACCAAAGGAAGTCAGGACTGAAACTCAAGCAGGTCAGGAAGCAGGAGCTGATGCAGAGGCCATGGAGGGATGTTCCTTACTGGCTTGCTTCCCCTGGCTTGCTCAGCTTGCTTTCTTATAGAACTCAAGACTACAAGCCCAGAGATGGTACCACCCACAAGGGGCCCTCCCCACTTGATCACTAATTGAGAAAATGCCTTACAGCTGGAGCTCATGGGGGCACTTCCTCACCTGAAGCTCCTTTCTCTGTGATACCTCCAGCTTGTGTCAAGTTGACACAAAACCAGCCAGTACAAACAGCTCACATAATTTCTGAAAATTTGTTAATTTCTTTTCTGTAACAGTAACTGCAAGGCACTTTCTGTATGTTCTTATATTTAATCTCATTTTTAAAATATTCTTAAGTAACTGATATTTTGGTCATCTTTCACATGGGGAAAGTGATGTTTCACCAGTGTTGGTGACTTGATAAATGTTCCAGTGTCTCTCAGTAACTGAGAAGCTGTATTTTCACCCTAGTCAGGCAGATGACTGGGTGAGATGATCTTATAACTTTGGAAGTATGGCACATTCTATGTTTTATCTTTTTTGTTGCATTTTCTAACAATACAGGACTCTGTTGTATCTATTTTTTTGTCTTTCATTTACAAATTTTGAGATTTGACCATTTTTACATAATCATATCTCCATCTACACGCAGAAAACACTAGTATCAATCTCCTTTCTAAATGCTATAGCTTAACCTTTCTTTATTTGCTGTCTCATATCACTAGACTTTTCTCTGTGTGCAATTAAGCTTTGAGGTTAGTTTCAATGATGGTAGCCCTGTTTTAACTGCCTCCATTAAACAATTACATTAATTTGTCCTTTGTGTTAAAAATCATGCCACTAAACTGCCTTACATCTTACTAACATAACAAATGTTTGTCAAACAGCTGTCATAAGACAGTACATATGTGACTCTACACATTGACAAGGCAAAACACCCAACAAAACCAAATTAAGTGGAGAAGGGTTATTTAGACTCATGTTTAGAGATAATATAGTCCATTATGACCAACTAAAGAATAGCTGCAGAGCCATGATGTGGCTGTTCACATTGTGTCCAGTCAGAAAGCAGAGATGAATGCTGGTCTCAGTTTTATTTCTCTCTTTAGTCAGACTAAGACCATCCCCCACATTCATATCTAAGCTTCCCTTAGCCACTTCTGGAAACTCCCTTGAAGACACACCCAAGAGTTTGTCTCCAAGTACTTCTAAAGCTTGCAAAGTTAGGATGAGGTTACCACACAGCGACCTGGTTAGTTATTTAACAGAACTATAGTTCATCTGATTCTGTAAATACTCTGTGACATAGTATACATCCTTTTTCTAAATATTGTATGCTTCCTGGGACATTTCACATATTTTTTGTTGTTCCTTGGGCCTTCTACTTTTTACACACTATATATCTAGAATTAGGTTTCCTTACCCTTGTTTCTGTAAAAGTAACAAGTTTTATTATGAATGTATGCATGTGTCCTACATCATGACTCTACATTACCATGCGAATTTAGTTATTAATATTATCCTTAATTTATAAATTAAATAACTGGGTGACAGGGAAAAGGAACTGTTTTGGTTGAAGAGCTAGAAGTTTAGGGAGTTAAACCCTGGTGCAGTCACAGTGTACACACACACTTCTCATCATGCTATAAAGCCTGGCATTTCTATAATATGCTTCCTCATGTTGTCACATTTAAGTTACTCCTGTGTGTGTGTGTGTGTGTGTGTGTGTGTGTGTGTGTGTGTATCTATGTGTGTGTGTATTTACTAAAACTATTTTTCTCTATTTTCCTTTGTTTTCATTTCAAATTCTAAACTTTAAAACAAGATTAAGACAAAAAAAATAGTTTTAATGTGTGAGGTTTGCTAAAACCATGAACCATGGCTCAGAATAATCCTATAGTATATATTACTTATTATAGAATATGGATTTAAGGAGGACTGAATAAATTAAAGAAAACTAACTTTAAGATAATTTATTATATACCTTTGTTTGCACTCCAAGTACTATAATCTTGATTAGATATAAGTATATGAAATTAAAACTTCCAAATGTCTGATATTATGATGTGAAAAGTATTTCTTTTATATATCCCCCTTTTTTCATTTTAAGCCGTTCAAGTTTCCTTTTTCTTTTTCTTCAACAAATACCTCTTTTTAGGTATAGCCAAAGATAGTGCTTCCAAACAGCAGAATTGCTCGCCAGGAGGACTGACCTGCTATTAGGCATTGCATTTGAGTGAAATGCAGCGTTTGGGTTCTCAGCCATACTTCATGCCAAGAACACTATTATCCATGGAGACTCATTGACACAGAAGACAGTGAGCTTGCTGAGAGGCCAGGAAGCAAAACAGGTCAAACAAAATAATTTTTGGATAACTCCCTCTTCCAAAAATCTATTATAAAAATCTAAAGTTGACCTCAAGTATATTTTACTTGTCAACTGACCCAGAGAATCAGAGTCTCGTGTTTGTGACACCCACATCACAAACTAATTATTTTAATTTTGACTATTCCTGAATCTTGTTTTTTTTTTCAAGGATTGGTAGGAATTATTGATCATGAGGCCATGAACAAATAGTTGAAATTAAAACAATCACTTCCTCCAACATACACACATGATTAATTTTGGTGTGGTGTTTTTATTTATTTATTTCCAATTTTTTATAATAAACTAAAAAAATAAACTCCCATATTCTGATGATGCTGAAATGAATGAATAATTTAAAAATATTCTTCAGGTGTTTAACTGCCCAGTCTCATGTGTAAGAGAATTTTCTGTTCTCTGTTGCTCTCCAGATCTCTTCATCAGCCTCCAAATATCTCATCTCTCTACCTGTGTCATAGGCCAGCTGCCATACCTTATCAGAGAGGTTTCCTTGTGCCCTAGACAGTGATTAAACAGTAACTCACAACTGATCATAGACTACGTACCAGGAGAGCGCTCACCTGCACATATAGGGCATCTGAACAACTCTTCCACCAAGGCTCAGAGCCCATTGTGGAGGTAGAGACTGGTGTGAGTGTCTTTTGGATATGGCAGGTCAACTGCATTTAAGAAGCCACAGCAGCTGTGGTTGTCTACACAAGGCCCTTGCAAAAATCAAAGCTATCAACATACTAGCATGGAGTGAGGAACAGTCCATGAGACCCAGCCCTAACTGGAGAGCTATGAAGAAGAGCTGATGGCTTCCAGAGGAAAGAGAGTCAATTTTCTTTAAGGTTGTATCCACTAGGTGCATCCCCTGGGAGGTTGACCATGCTCCAGTGGGTGTCCCCATAAACCTGAGTACATAGTAGCAAAATTGGCAGCATGCACATGCACATACACGCACACACACAAATATGAACTTCAGTATTTTGGGAGAAGGTGGGGATAGATATAGGAGTTAGGAGTGGAGTGGGAGGTGAATATGATCAAAATGCATTGTATGAAATTCTCAAAGAATTAATAAAGTATTATATTAAAAATGAATAAATGAAGCTAAATCCTCAACTGAATGGGCCATAAAACCCTCAATATTGAGAGATACTTAGCCTCTAAAAAGATAAAAATCAGACTTGAAGATGGCCTCGATAACAAAGTTAAATTGAAAATGAGCAAGAACTGCCTGTAGGTTCTGAAAACATCACAGACATAAGGCACTTGAGGAAGCCTCCGGGGAAGAGCAAACTTTGGAAAACCCAGTGGGCTCTGCTTCTGACTGCTAGCAACAGGCCCCACCTGTGCACCATTCCATACCCACCAGCTAATGCTACCACAAAACCAGCTGCACTCTGGAGAGTAAAAACAAAACAGAGATCTAATACAAACAAGCTTAAAACCTGGGGCTTTGTAACTGTACCTTAGCGCTCCAGGGTTCAGGGTGCTAGGACGAGTCTAGGGTTGAGGTTAAGCAAGGCTGCCCTTCCCTTACCTCAGCAACTGGGTCTGTGTTGAGTTCTTCCCAAGTTGCTGCAGTGTAATAGTTGGGATGCCATGGTCTGCTTGGGCTGCTCCAGTCCTGATGTTGACTCCCTGCTGACCAACCATTTGACAAGGGCGAGTAACTAACCTCTCTGCCTCTGTGCTCCGACACCTATCGAATGGCCACACAGGTCATGATATCAATACCAACTCTTACAAATCACTGCCAGCCACATAGTTAGCACGTAATAAATAGTTATCAGGAACAGAATTCTGCTAAAACACAAAAGCAAAATGCAAACTCCTGGTACTATTATTTTGGGGACAGTTATAAAAACCAATGGTAGAACTGAGTGGTAGCCATGTCTGGTGCTACACACCTATAATCCCAGCATTTGGAAGGCAGTTGGATATCAAGTTCAAAACCAGCCTGGGCTAAAAATCTCATGGCATTCTGGATTGCATAACAAAACCTTGTATAGAAAACAAATCCAGCCATACAAAACTAAATTAAAATAAATGTAAGGGTTAAGGGGTAAATCCTGACAAAAACCTTTCCCTAGTTCTTGATATTTTTGTGTGAAATGGTTCTGCCCCGTGCTGTTTTAAACAACATATGTTGATTTTATTTTTTATCTCTTGTTTTACTAGATATTCATAAAGCATTTGTGTTGTGAATTATGTTTTTAAGGTTCTCTTTCAAGTTTAAGTCAAAAAACAGGCAGGGAACACACACACTTACAGAACTTGCTTTCTCTGCTATCTGCCCGCATAGAGAAAGGTAAGTCAGGGCCTGGTGATGGGTTCTTAATTGATGCCATCTCCTATGAATGGTCAGAATGGTCTCCTAAGTCTCAAATGAAGAAAACAAGCTGGGATTTAACAGCAAACAGGAATTAATGACAAAGAGAGAGCACAGTGAATAGTATTCTCCTTCTCTGTAGAAAAAGCAAGCATTCGTTGGAAGCATATTCCGCAGGGACCACTTGCCAGCTCCTCTGCCCGGTGCAAGGAAATGTAAGCTTAGACTCAAAGAAGCATGCATTGTGACAGATGAAATCTTCAGTTTCTAAAGAGTAGAACCCCTGTAGGACTGCACAAATTGGAGCTGATTGTGGTAGGATGGAAGGAATTGCTTACTTCAAAGAGAGTCAACTCCAGACTTGAGTGATAGAAGCTGGAGGGTAAGGAGTTCAAGGCTAGCTTCAGCTAGCCTTGGCTTCATAAGACCCAGGGTGGGGATAGAGAACACAGAGCACAGGAACCAGCCTGAAGAAAGTGCTAAAACAATCTGAGCAAAGAGCCAATGGAGGTAATAAATATTCAATAGATTGTACTAGCATAAGTATTTACATGAATGAATACATGCAAATTCCAGATGCAAATGTAGAAGGAGTGAATAACATAGGAAAGTCACTAACAGAAGAGAGGAACAGCAGCAACTGAAGGTGAGATTGATCCACTGATGCAGATGACAGAGGCAGGGGAAATACTGTTTCAGAATACATATACCAATATGTTATCAATAATATTGTTGATATTGTTATTAATATTAATGTTAGTTATATATTAATATAATTGTGTACAATTATTATATAACTGTTATGGATAATAATTATATAATTGATAAATTAAGATATATTAATGATTGACAATTGTTACTAATAATACAACCAGACAGACAGCATCCAAAACAAGCAGTCAAGTTGCCATGAGCAGGAAGAACACTTTTTACTATATCACTATGATAGTCCTTCTACAAATGAGCAGAGGAAGATAGGCACACACCTATGTGGTATCAGCCTAAATTAAATGAAGGTATCAAATACATACAAATTGAGGAATGTTATTCATTTGTTTCCATTAAAGTATTGAGATCCTGAAAGAAAAAAAGAAAACCAAAGGCCTATCACCGACCTGGAAGATGAAGGTGCTACTGTCACTATGCAACCTGTTAGCCTGGCTTGAGTCTTGGAAGAGAAAAAACATGAGGAAGAAAATCAGGTGGAATCCAAAGTCAGTGGATTATCAGGGGTCCTGCACTCGTGCTATGTCCTAGCACTGTACTGATCAAGTCACAATGCTTCCGTGAGATGCCACAGGAGGAAAACTGGGCAAAGGATGCATGGGGGCTCTTGACTGCTTTACATACGTCTCTAAGTCCCTAGAGGGAAAAGATTGAAAGTAAGGCTGATTCCTTTACATTTCTGAGATTACTTAGATACAACTCTGAAACACAGCAAACATAGAGTCCTAAATCTATCCAAATAGCTCTAAGTACCATGTGCTCCTAAAGCCTTTCAGAAATATACTTTGCAAATCACTCTTTCGTATAGGCAATCCCAGGCTATTTACTTAGTCAACATGTGTATAAAACGTACACTGTACATGTACATGACAGTTGGGCAGAGAGGGATTTTTTTTATACATCATATAAAGCAGTCATTAAAAACATAAATGTCTACGTTGGTTCTTTTGAAACAAAGTCTTATGCTATACGTAGCTCAGTCTGACCTGGAATTCATAATGTATTGCTCACTGGCCTGATGCTCATAGCAATCCTCCTGTTTCAGCCTCCCTTGTTCTGTGATCATAGTCAACCATACCCAATCAGAATATAGTTTATAGGAATACATTCGAAGCCTTCCAGATAATGGCTATTCCCACCCACAAATAGACTTTCTCAGCATATGAATGTAGAGTAGATGTTAAATAACAAACAGAATACGCATGAATTAAAAAGAATGTGTGCATATATGTCTAGATATTACTCCTCCTAACACCCACACCATGCAGTTGTCTACAATTTCCTTTTGACACAGGTTTAAGTTCTGTATCTCTACCCTTGAAGGAGGTCTCTTTAGGCCAGCTTTGTAGAATGGGCAATTTTTGTTTCTGTAATTATCAGACAACATGCAATCTTGCCCACAATGTTGTTGCTGCAATCAGCTCATTTACCACGTGTGCCCTGAAGACAGAGGAAGCTGCCCCTCCCTGAACAGCTGGGGTGGAATTGCTAAAAGGGCTATCTGTCTGTTTTGATAAATAGTGGAGGCCGCCAACCTCTGCCAGGTGTGTCTTCTGTTGCAGGGGATTAGAGGAAGGAAGCTCAGGGGCTGGTACCTTTTAAAATGGAAGATCCACCTAATTGCAGGAATTGTTTAACTAAGAGAAACGTAATCGCCTTGGAGGCAATTTGAGTTGATTTTCTTCTCATATAAGCCTTTAAGCCCACTTTATTAAGTTAATTAAAATAAGAAAAAGAAAAGAAAATCATCCCTGTAACTCCACATCACCCAGGAAAGGAATTATACCGAATCTATTTAACCCGTTTGTTTCCATGCTTGTTCTTTGTTACCTCAGTTATACCTCTGGGCCTTAGGTTTATTTACACTATCTTGACCTTTTTCCCTACACAACTTTTCATTTCTCTCTATGGGGCACATACATTATAGCAACTTGAATTGCTATTTTGTTTCTTGATTATAAAATCATGGCTTCCTTTTAAAGCATTCTAATAGGTTCTAACAGATTGACTATAAAAAAATACTAGGAAACCTAGTAATTCCCCAAGAGACAAGATAATGTACTAAAATGAAGATGTGCCACCTCACATAGTATTTATGTTAAAATATTGATGGAAACAAATTGTTGTAGACTGTATCCCTTTGAAACATATATTTCTGAATCATTAATCTTTGGCAGGATTTTGGAGTACTCCATTCAGATCCCTGCCCATACGAACTTTGCAAGTTTCTCAGTTATCGGATTGGTATATAAAAGACAAGGCAATGGAAGCCGCAAGCTAAGTTCATATGGATTTAGCCCCATGTGCCAGATTCGAGGTCAAAAGGAGGTTGAACTAAGGAAGTCTCACTCCAACATGACTCTCCCCAGAACTGAATTTGTATGTGTTGTTATAACTGTCCCTTGCTTTAAGCACTCAGGAGAATAGCCCTGACAGAATTGCAGGCATGTAAAAGATGTCCTCGGTACATTTATGGAATGGGGTCCCCTAATTAATTTTGTCTCTAATAACTTAAAAAGAAGAATATATTGACTGCTGAGTTAAAGGGTCCACATTGTGAATTTCAAAATGATCCTGGGGATAGGATATTAGTTAAATCAAGATTGAGATGAAATGTTAATTTAAGAGAAACTTGCCTTTTCGTATTTTAAAACTCTAACCAGAATGTGCTGGTTAGTGAGATGATTTGAAGCACTGCTTTGTAGTGCTCAGATGTGGCCTCTGTGTCTGTTGTGGGATCTGGAATCAGGACTGAATGTACAGAGGGCTCTGCTCTCACTTTTCCCCCTTCCACAAAACTCTGTAAGTGACAGCTGCAGGGAGACCCTTAGCATCTTGACCCTGAAGTTCTTGTAGGAGCAGCATAAACTCTCTAAAAATTCTATCCCTTACATTTTCCCTCAAAGGAGAAGAGGTCTAAAATTAGTCTGTTAATTCTTAATTAATTACATAAACAGCTCTTTAATATTGGATATGTTACCAATGTGAAGTTAGTGGATTTTTAAAAGTAATTTTTCAAAGCATAGTATTATGAACTTGAGAAGCCATTGAGGACAATAAAGTGTGAAGTGCTTTCAAAAGAAAGCATTGGTTTATGTCATTTGTGCATTCTGCTGGGGTTTCCAAAATTATTGTAGTTCTTTAGTTCCTAAAATCTTATTTATGCCTTTAAGAACTGACAGATCTTGAGTGTTCACGATTCAGAGTTTTTGTTTTTAAGAACAACCCACTTTCCTTCTGTCCTTGTAATCTGACCGAAAACAAAAGGTGATTTTGAAAGCAATTGAGCAATGTAAGTAACTTTAACACCTTTTTAGAAGGTGTAAAACCTTTACTCACACCCTGAGGGTCAAAAGGTGTTATAATTTTGTTTTACTTGGACTGATAAGAACTCAGGTAAAAATAACTGGATATAAATGTGGCTTCCTCTGTTTTCTAGTCTCAAAAGGAGGGAATTTCCAGACTAGCTTTTTGTTTTATTTCTTTCCCTAGAAACAACCCTCTATATTATGGTCATTCATGTTCAGTAATGAGTTAGTCCTCAAATACCAATAAGGTGATCTGGGCTGGATGGGAGTTAAGAGTCCCTAAATCCTATGAAGTGATCTGCAGGAGCTGCTTTCTGCATGAGTGAAGGCTTCACCCAGGCAGACATCCGCAGAGTCTCCGAGGTCAGGGGCACAGAGGGGGAGTGGGTTTGGCAGTGCACATGCACTGTCTTCCTGACAGTGTCTTGCTTAGGCAGAGGGAAGTGAAGCGCGCAGGCCATGCTCAGTGGCATTTCCCAGCGCAGCTCAGCTGGAGGTCCAAGCCTATTGCATCAGTGGCAGATACTGGCCAAAAAGGAACTACATAATTTTGTCAAAGTCGCAGATCACACTCTACCGATGCTCCCCCCTCCTTCACAGTCTTCACCCCCGCACACTAATAGCTCTAATAGATACAGGCTTTCTGCATATTTCAGTCACAGCAGTATTTCTAATGCATGTGTGAAAGGGTCCTTAATTTATGTCTACCAACTGTGTGGTGCCCTTCTTTTGGGTAATGTCATCATCCTAATGGTGTTTCTATTATACTCAAAGGTAGCAAATGAGGCTTATTGCAAGAAGGTAATTGATTTTCACTGAGTGAAAATGTAAATAGCCATAAGAAATCCTATGAAAGATGAGCAGTTCAAAATTGCCAGAACAAAAAGGATGACTTGGAAACATGACACTGGTCAAAGTATATAAAATTTTTCTTTTTTTTCTTTTCAAGTTGATACCCACAATAACTATATTTCACATCATTTTATTTCAAATTGAAGTAGAATTGGAGAATTTTGATGATTTTGCTTTTAGTAGTTTAACTGTGTACATTATGAAAATTACCATCTTATGGAGAAGGGGGCTTCCTTTGTCAGCATGACTCTGAATAGAAGAAGCTATGTAAATCAAATTCCTATCATGAATGTGTAAAGATACACTATTTTTTTTCTGGAGTCTTTCTTTTTCTAGCAAGAGAAATAAAACATCTGATTTGAAGGGGCAAATCTTAAAATATACAAGCCATTTTTTTTCACTGAAAATTAACATAAACATTAATCCCATTATTTTTACAAAAAAAGGCAAAAAGCAAAATCTACATTATCATTCTAAATATTGGGTAGAATTGTGGAGGTTAAGGACAAGATTGCACATGGATTCAGTTGGGACCAACATTTTTTCAGCAAATGATTAAATTCTGAATGTTTGTGTGAGACTTGAGACAACTGAGTGTATCTGACTCAAGTGGCTGCTAAAATTAAGGCAGTTAATGACATAATAAAAAGCTCATAAAATTAAATTTGTTTCTTTGACACATCAAATACTGGCATTCGCACGCTGCTAGCTGTAACCACTGCTCTTTGCAGCATCTCCCACTTTTCCGAGTGTCAGGTACCTGCCCAGCAAACCACCACTCAGCACAAAAGCAACAATTTAGAAATGAAAGACTTTTCCCCCGCTTAAGTTTTTGTACTGGTATTTAGAAACACACTTTCCATTCCCTCTGTCATTAAAAAATGATTTGAAATGAACTTTTATTTCCAGGATTATGAAATATGTAACGAGAACGGCTTTGGGTTATTACCTCAGAGCAATTGTCACCTGATTTCAAAGGGAAACTTGCTTGAACCTTGGAGTTGGCAGAGGAAGAGACCTGCTGAATCTTATTCCTGCAGGGTGCCAGGAAGTGGAGCAGAGGACTCCAAGTGCCTCATCACCCAGGGCAGGTTAGAGGCAGCAATTCTTTCCTTACAGTAGGCGTCAGATGTGAAATCTGTAACAGGTTTCTTATCCTTTGCAAGGCAGCATTCAGCTATAGGCAAACTTGACTCAGCTCCTTTCCTTCGGGGTAAATTGAGAGCATGCTATGTACTACATAGGTAGATGACAGACTTTAAGATTACTGAGTCTCTAGCCAAGCCTTCAGTTTGCCATAGCCTTAGCTTTAGAAGAGCAGGACTCCCCGGAGATGCAGAGATGATAAATCCTGCCCAGAGCCAAGTGTACAAATTCCAGTGAGTCAAAACCCATGCTCACTTCCATCCTTTTGGTGAAAAGCAACCCTTGTATGTGTATTTCACCAGGAAGAAAACTGTCAACTATGTATATTACAGGGTAAACTTGCAGTTCCTCTATTCAGATTTGCCACATCGTTAAAAATCCTAGGTCTTTTTTTTTTTAAATGTCCTCTGAATCTATTCTAGACTTATCATGCTGTGAGCAAATAATGAAAATGAAACTGGTTTAAAGGGTACTACATAATCATTACATTTTGTCTATGCAACAGTGCGAAGCATTCTCTATTCGGTGTGTTTGATAGGTAAAGTGTGGAGAGAATTGAAAATTGGCAAAAGCCATGGCAGACATTACAAGATGATATATATAGCAGAAGGACAAGGTAATATTGGGCCACTAGGAAAAAAATCTTCAGGTTGTATACAGAGATGTCTGTACTATTAAAACTATTCTGTGGTATTCTGTGCTCACACTAAGAAAGTTTTTAAGGAAAGCTTTGATGACTACATGTCCCTTCCCAGGGTGTCATCTTGCTGGAGCAGATAGCTCTATTAAATGTCATTTACAGTTTCCAAAATCTGAGATTGTGAATAGTTTATCTTACAGACTATATAATACTGCAGCAAAGATCACTGAAGGAATTCCCTACTTTGGATTATAAGAAAATAAACAATGCTGTCTCCCAATGTGTCTGTTCAGACCTCGGGTGTAATAACCTGTGCGATTTTCCTTACGACTGAGCTAAGAGTGGCAGTGGCGTCACGAAGCTAAGTCTGGGTCCTGAAAAGTTTGACTTGGGTGCACTGTGGGCATGGAAAACAAGACTGAAGCTCTTAGGAAGTCATGGCATTTTGTCATCTGACACTAATTTTCAACCCAAGCATGCTTCAGCTAAGACTGAATTAGTTCTAAGTGAAGTGCTGGTAGGTTGTTTTCTACCATCTAAAAGAAAAATTTTTATGCCAACTGAGTCAAGAGAGGCTCTAAGTTTCCTTAGCATGTGTTAGGGTATGGAACATAGTCGAGACATCCAAGTGTCCCTACCACACGATGCTGATAGCCCTCTGAATTACCGTTTTGTCAGTATTGCTCACTTATCTGCAATCCTTCAATCTCTTTTCAAGCTTTCAACAAGTGCTCTGTCTTCCAGACCAAGAAAGTAGCTACTGACCCATGGGAAATGACCAAAATCATTTCTCTTGTGATAATATTTAACACTCAGATAGATTTTAAAAGGGGATTTTATAAAGATTTGGCTGATATCTAAACCCCTGTGCCCTTAGAGCCCGGTGTAGACCTGTGTGCTTTTGCAATCTGGAGGCACATTAGGCAACATAACTACAAAGAGATACTGCTCAACCAAAACGAAACAGAAGTGTTTGGATTTAAAACTAATTTTTAACACACAAAGAACAGTTTCCATGTATTAATTAATTAATTGATTGATTTTTGAGCCAAAGTTTTTCTGTGGAGACCAGGCCATCTTGAACTCTCAGTCAGTCTCCTGTTTCAGCCCCTGTTGGATTAGAAGAGTACACTGCCATGCTTGCTTGACTCTTCAGCTCATTTCTTTTACTCTAGAACAGAACAGTTGATGGTGGATAAAAATCCAGTTCATAAAGTATACAAGTGATGTAGTGAGTGTTCCTGATAAATAACCCCATGCTGATGGGAAATTGAGGAAGTATGTAACCAAATGGAAGATATTTTGACACAGACAAATACAAATAATAATTAAATATCTAGTGCCATATTACTACAGACAAATTTAAGGGGACATTTCATAGGTTTATTGTGCTTTAAATACTGAATATAATAAAATTTGCAATAAATGAATTAAGAAACTTCCTAAATGCAACTTTTTCTGGAGTAATCTTTTTCCTTTCGAGAGGGGTTAAAACATCCTAATTTTGTGAAAAACGTCAGCTCTTATACATGAAGATAATCTTCCTTTAGCATTGAAGCCTATCCTCATAGCAATTTACATGCTTTAAAACTATAGAATAAAGTGGTTGAAGTAAATAAATAAGAAAGAAAAGCACCTCAAATCTCTCGGAAGAGACAGCCAGATGGCAGGGAACCGCAGCCCTTGCTATAATTTTATCAAAATTACTATTGTCATAGCATGTTAGCTCTCATAAGGATTTGTGCAGTCACTGATCGCATACAGACAAATTAATTTCAGGTTCTCTCATGTGTAGTCACATAACAGCTACACTTGAGCACGCACAAAAGAAAATGAAATAATCATAGTCACATAAACTTGAAAAGCAGCACAATATCTTAAGTTTACAATTCCATAACGTCTTGGGATCAGTGATCATCTCTGTTGTATTAGACTAACTTGATCTACAGTGTAGCAGCCATTGTGTGATTTCTGCTATGTTCTGTCTTTATTCTGTAAAGGTACGATGTCATGTATTCTATTAATGAAGAATTGTTATTAAGGCAGTAATATTGTAATTCCTACATTTATGGCCTTTCTTTAGGTTTTATGCTTTTATCTCTTTTACGTTTCAAAGAATAACAGAGCTTTTATACTTTCCTTCAGAGATAAATACACATATGAATTCCCGAAGATTAATGGGCTTAAATGATATTTGAATTACGACAGCTTATTATAGGTTTCAAATACTCTCCTTCCTTTCTTTGTTAAGAATTATGAAAGGAAAACTGGAGACTTTGTGAATTTTATATGATTCTGCTATTCATTTCTAGACAACAATATTAAATTCTAAAGACCATTTTTCTAAGTCATGTACCCCATTGTTCTGTTCCCTAGCCCAGACTCTTCTGGTTGCGGGCTCACTGTGGCCCACCACACCATGTGTCAGGTTCCGCTGCTCCTTTCACACAGTTGGCCTCAGTTTCTTCTCTTGTGACACGGATGTTTACTGTATAGCCACAAAAAGTTGTGATGAGAACTTACATGTGTACTTTTCACTACATATTGTAGTTACAAATGACTCGTTTACGTACAAAATACATTATCAGGATAATGAGGATGGTCATAAACATATTAGCACATATCTCACTGAATATTTACATTCTTTATCCTTTATTTCATTTAAAAAATGCTACATTCTATGTTCTACATATTCATCTACAGAGGCAAAGTTACTTAATTCATTTGATCCAGCTTTCTTATACTCAAGGGTTCTGTGGCCTCACAACTACCTAAAGATTTTACATTTTACAGCTTTTTATTTCAGTGTTTTATTTCACCAACAATGCTTCACAGTTCCCAGTGTTCAATATTTATTTATTGAAATCTATAGTTGTAGGTATGTTTAGTGTGGCTAAGAGTTTTTAGAACGTTTGTAGCTTTTTAATCCACAGCAGTGATTTTTCCACCTTTCCTTCCTTAGGAGTTGAGCTGGGAACTTTATCTTAGACTCTTTTGTGGAAAGGTGTATCTATCAGGAGTTCCTGTTGTAGAAAACCTCTGTACACATTCTATGGTGGTCTTCCGTATTGCTTTGCCTTTTGACTTGGTGTGGGCTGGGGGAGAGTCTCACTCTGTTTTCCAGGCTGGGCATCTAACTCATGACAACTATCTTGAGTGCTGAACCACCATGCTTGGGTCAAGTCCTGTAACAGTCTTAAGCACTGGTTTTCTCCTGTTAAAGTATTGATAAAGTTCATTCTTGAGTACTTTTCCCAAGGGACTACAGATAACAGTTTATGTTCAGTCATAAAGCCTCATCTATGGCAGAAACGCCTCTGACTTACATTCCTACATTACAGCTTCAAAATCCGAGTGACATATGAGGGATTTACAACAAAGAAGCTAATAGAAATCAAGACAAAAATATCTATTGCTACAAGATTAAAGCTAATAATGATTTGGAAATGAGCATGGGCCTATGGGGACACTGCTAGATGGATCGCATCTGAACAGTGCAAGATCATAAAACATTAAATATCATTTCTCAGAGCTCTTTACAGCACAAGGTTTTCTTATTCTGTAATTTTAATTGATGAGACCCTCAGAATGGAATGTGCACACATAAATGTAAGTAGAGAAAGCAAACTGGTCATGGTGGCGAAGTGGTTATGAGGTGCTGGGACAGTGAAATTTAAGACTGACCCCATCATGGTCTCTTTATTTCTGTTATTTAGCAATGAAACATGTAAATTTTATAATATAGGAAAATCAATAAATATATTAATTAAAGCATGACTAGTAAGAATTTAAGACATTATAATTCCTTCTAATGAAAATTTCACTTTTAGTATCAATAGAATGCTTTATATTTTACAATATTAAATTTTTGTTTGTTTTGTTTCTTTCATTTTATTTGAGACAGGGTGGCCCAGAATGCATTATATACCCAAGCTTATTTGAACTTGTAATCTTCTTGCTTTGGCTTCCTGCGTATTGGGATTACAGGCATGTGCCACCATAGCTAACTTGCAATATTGACTTTGATATGTCCCTTTAAAACTTTGAAAGGTTAGTTCAGGGACTATTTTTTTGTAAAATTAGGTATTTTCTTTATTTACATGTACATTTTCCCTTTCCCAGGTTCCCCTCCAAAACAAACAAACAAACAAACAAAAACAAGAACAAACCCCTTTTGCCTCCCCCCTCCCAATGCCTGTCACCCCACCCTCTCCCACTTATTGGCCCTGGCATTCCCCAACACTGGGGCACAAAACCTTCACAAGGCCGAGGTCCTTTACTCCTATTGATGATCGAATTTGCAGTCCTCTACTATATACCTGCTGCCAGTACATTCAATCCCATCCTGTATAGTCCTTGATTGGTGGTTGGGTCCCTGGGAGCTCTGAGGGTACTAGTTAGTAATTGTTGTTCGTCCTAGCTGGTTCTTTGAGAAAGTCAACAAAATAGATAAACCCTTAGCTAGACTAACTAGGGGACACAGAGATAGTTTACTAATTAACAAGATCAGAAATGATAAAGGAGACATAACAACAGACACTGTGGAAATCCAAAATATCATGAGATCCCATTACAAAAGCCTATACTCAGGGACTATTTTTTATTTCCTACATAATACCCATAGATAAGAATTGCTTAGTATTTCTTACTGTCTGGATGTTTTGTAATCCATAGGAATATCCAGTTTTACTTAGTTACAATTCATGCGCTTTATACTGCTATTATCTTATTTTTCCTCAACTCTTGTTATACAAAGATTTCATATGACTTCTCATAAACCCTATAATGATAGTTTTATTGGTTTTATGACATTCCGTGAAGTTAAAATATATCTTAATTTATGATCGCAAAGGTTTACACATTTAGGTCATCCCTAGGTCTTGTCATCATGAACTAAGTGCCATTGAGGGTTCTCATTCATGTACCTTAATTCTTTTTAAGAAGAGTTTCTTGAGATACATTTTAGGTATCTCATTGGTAAGAAAATTAAAGTAAGTAAGAATTTCTGCCCATATTTCATCTGAGTTGAGTGTTTAGATAGTTAGGTCAACCTCCACCCCACTCCCACCCGATTTGGTAGATGTTCAAAAGAATAACTTGTCTTACTTTGTACTTATTGATTACAACTTCACACAGATATCTTCTTTAATTGTGGTTTTTTTTTATTTGAATTGTACCCCTTTTGGAATCTCTGGAGTTTTAAAAAACATCTAAACCCACTGGTTATACACAAGATACAAAAACTTTGCATATTAAGTTCAATGTAAATAATTTTCTTTTTATTATTTTTTAATTTTATTTAATCTTTTTTTACAATCTAGATTTTATCCTCCTCCTGGTCCATCCTCTGACTGTTCCACATCCCATACCTCCTCCCTGCCCCCATCTCCACGAGAATGTCCCCATCCTCCCATCCTCCACCTCACCAGACTTTCCGACTCCCTGGGGACTCTAGTCTCTTGAGGGTTAGGTATATCTTTTCTGACTGAGTCCAGACCCAGCAGTCATTTGCTGAATATGTGTTGGAGCCCTCATATCAGCTGGTGTATGCTTCCTAGTTGGTAGCCGGAGAGATCTTGGGGGTCTAGGTTACTTGAGACTGCTGGTCCTCCTACAGTGTTGCTTCCCTCCTCAACTTCTTCCAGCTATTCCCTAACTCAACCATAGGGGTCAGCAGCTTCTGTCCATTGGTTGGGTGCAAATATCTGCATCTGACTCTTACAGCCCCTTGTTGGGTCTTTCAGAGTGTATTAATGATAGGTCCTTTTTTTGTGAGCATTCCATATGGTCTCAGTAATAGTATCCAGCCATGGAGCCTCCCCTTGAGCTGGATCCCAATTTGGGCCTGTCACAGGACCTCCTTTTCTTCAAGCTGTTCTCCATTTTTGGTCCTGCAGTTCTTTCAGACAGGAACAATTATGAGTCAGAGTTTTTGGCTACGCTATTTTTAATATATGAAATTTACCTATACACATTTTAATGCATGAATTATTTTTCTGGTATGATTGTTTTGCTGGTGGAACTAAATTTTACTTGTTAATGCAAAATGATGATATACATTTTTGTACTTATTCTTATAAGTTGTAATTGTGTGTTCCTAGATTAAGTACTTATGCTGTTGTCTTTCTCTTCAAATTTTCTCTTCCCATCTCTTTCCCTTTTCTATTCTGGCTTTCCTTCCTGCATTTACTTTTTTGCACTTAGTGTCTTACTCATTGTCCTTTGTTCTACTTTGATTGTCCATGATGGCATGGTGACAGCAGACAATTATCATCTTGTTCTAATGTTTATACTGTACTGTCATCTGTTGGTTTAAACGCCTGATAACTGTAAGCTTTTGTTTTAATTAGAGGTCAATTCACCATATTATACATAGAGATATATGCAAGTATTTTATTTTGGGCAAAAACAATACAATTCCAATGATAACTTCTTTGTCCATAATTATAAACTAAGGCAGAGACTGGTCACATTTCTGGATAGCTGGACATGAAGCTGAAGACTAGATTGCCTCCCTGCCATGCAATTATCACTACTCTTAGGACAAAGACTATTGTTTCTTGTTCTTGATCTTTCCTTAAAGTAGTGCCTTAGCTGTGTGGTACTGATAAGTTAATGCTATTTTGGATCTTCCTGCTTTGACTGACTAGGGGAACCTCCTCCTAGCTCACTGAAAGATTGTTTTGATGGATAGATGCTTGTAGAGCCTAGTCATCAAATGTTTGCCTTTTAGGATGTCATTCATCTGAGTTTTCTTGTGGTCACTTTGAAGTACCCAGCATGTGTGTCTCTCACAAGCCCTAATAAAGGAAAGAAAAACACCTTTCCTGTCATTTTAGTACTTATATGTAGTTGGGTAGGTAAAATGTGTGTGTGTGTGTGTGTGTGTGTGTGTGTGTGTGTGTGTTAAATGGACACTAGGTAAATTGCTCTATAACTACTAACAAGGTCCAGATCTTTATGTGCTGTGGAATTTAATATTAGGGGAAACATTAGCAATAAGGCAGCGTCAACTAGCAAAGGTCTTACAGGTTGACTTATGTCCTTAGAAGTCATGCTAAAATGCAAACTTTCAAAGCCTGTTTATGTGAACTTACTGGGAAATCGAGTCTTTGCAGGTGTAATTGACTTAAGATGAGGTCATATTGAATTAATGCAAATACTAATCTAATATGATTGATACTCTAATTAGGGGAAAGGAAATAGACAGAGACACAAGTTTTCATTCACTCTAATATCTCCTATCATTTTATCTTGCTAATGGTGCCTGTAGATTTTGATAATTTGGATGTAATTTGAAGGTCAAATGTAGGGTCATGAGTCACTTAAATAAGGATTGACATGATTTTAATTTTAAAGGTAAGTTATACACCATATAAAAAGTAAAATAAGAAAAGAGTTTGCTTGTAAAATCCACTGGAAATAAATCTTGTTGACTTTTAATTTCTTTGCTACCATTGTTGGCAACTTTAAACATCATTTTCCCATACATTAATCCTGGAACTGTTTCCTACTATATTCTGTTAATTTATTTTTACAATTTATCTCAATCTATAAGCATGTTATATATTTTATATTCTTGGCTCTTTAAGCTTTAAGTTTAAGATAAAGACTCCAAGAGTCTTTATCTTCACATGGCCATTTACCCTTTGACACACATTCTCTGTGATTGTCAAGACTGTCTGCCTGAGACCATAATGATAAATCTTTTTTGAGTTATTAAGATCCTTCTACTGAGCTGAGCTGTTATATTCAGCAAGTTCACTGTAATAACTGGACAAGTCGTGAGACTGTATTATTATAACTCATGTCAAAGGTAAACTGATTGAGGGCTCAATTTGACTTTCTATGGTCAGTTGACAGATGGCCAAGTCAGAATTCAGACTCATGCCTATCTGATGTAGAAAAACCTTGACTTTGCTCTCACAAGCATCTTCCTTCTCAACATCTCATATCCTATCCCAGTGTTCTTGCTTACACATGAATCCTCACTGAAACGTTCCTCATAGCACCCACTCTATTTCAGCATGGTTTTCCTTGGCTTTCCTTCCTGAAAAGGCATATAATTTAGAAAGCTATTCAAGGGTAGACAGAAAAAACAGAAAACTGAATACTACATTTTATTTTTTATTTTTAGTGTGTGTGTGTGTTTGTCAAGGTTGTAAATCACAGGCTGGGTAGATGAAACAATGGGTAAAATGCTTGTTGCACAGGCATGAAGACCTGTGTTTAAGTCACAGAAGCCCAGGTGCAGGAGCACATATCTATAATCCCAGTACTCCTATCCTGGGATAGGGCATAGTCAGAAGATTCTGCAAGTTCATAGATCAGCGTGCTTTACAAACATGACCAAGAAACCCTGTGGTGAAAGGTGAGCACCAATATCCAAGGTTGTCTCTCACCTCCATAAAGCACATTCATGAATGCATGTGAGTACAGGGTGAACTGTGATCCCCACATTGTGTGTGTGTGTGTGTGTGTGTGTGTGCGTGTGTGCGTGCGTGTGTACATACATACATACATACATACATACATAATACATACATACAGGTTCATGAATGACTGGGTGTTTAAAATCAGGAAGCTCAAGCCACAGTTAGGATGCTCTGACCTCTGGTTGGATACAGGCATTCCTACTGCTGATCTCACTTGCAAAGTGCACATCACTTGTAGATGCCAAGGTGTTTTATGATTGGAGGCCTTTACATGTATGTCCTCTATATGGTAGTAGGGACCCTACCATCTTAATCCAAGTCATATAATTAATCAATTTTCTGCTTTTAAAAAAACATAATATTCTATATGTGATATGCCTTCAGTAATCTGGTTATTTATTTCATGTCAATTTTTTCCACATACCCAACTTTACATATA
Source organism: Montemys delectorum (assembly GCA_019843815.1). Lineage (NCBI taxonomy): Eukaryota > Metazoa > Chordata > Mammalia > Rodentia > Muridae > Montemys > Montemys delectorum. The sequence continues at coordinate 26,926 of JADRCD010213132.1, forward strand.
TCACTGAATTAAACTGCAATTTTGCCAAAATTTCTAATTATTCATAATAGTTGTCTGTTTTTACTATTGACTTGGGTAATCTAAAACAACCACCATTAATTGAATACTTTCTTCTTTTAATTTTTTTCATTTTTCTCTCTTTCTTTAATGTCGGCAGTTTCATAATGGTTAGTCTGGCCTCAAACTTGCTATATAGTCAAGTCTGACCTTGTATCCTTGATCTTCCTACATTTATCTCTTGAGTGATGGAATTATAGGCATGCCAATGATATCTGGCTTAAATTGAGTAGTCTATATAAAACATACACATGATCCCATTTAATCATTGTTACTATTCTTAATGAAGTTATTTTAATTCCAGTGTTATTTTTTTTCCCAGTTTTTCGAGACAGGGTTTCTCTGTATATCCCTGGCTGTCCTAGAACTCACTCTGTAGACCAGGCTGGCCTCAAACTCAGAAATCTGCCTACCTCTGCCTCCCGAGTACTGGGATTAATGGCATGTGCAACCACTGCCCAGCTCCAATGTTATATCTAAGAAAAAGGTGCATGGAAACTAGATGAAGTTTTTAGGGAAAAGAGCAAAAAAGAGAGTATTAAAACTCTCCCATTTTCTAGCTACACTCAGTTTGCTATCTTTAAAGAAATCTCAATGTTTAGATACATTTAACATAGTAAAATATTTTTAAGATCATAGATGTTATAAAAAATAACATCATTTTGACTTTTGCATAGATCTTTTTCATTTTTATTTATTTATTTTTCTTTTTATTAGATATTTTCTTTATTTACATTTCAAATGTTATCTCCTTTCCCGGTTTCCCCTCTGAAAACCCCCTCCTCCTCCCTCTCTCCCTGCTTCTATGAGGGTGTTCCCTCACCCACCCACTCCCCCTTCCTGTCCTGGCATTCTCCTACAATGGGACATCCAGCTTTCACAGGACCAAGGTCCTCTCTCCTGGATACTAGACAAGGCCATCCTATATGCAGCTGGAGCCATGGGTTGCTCCATGTGTATTCTTTGGATGGTGGTTTAGTCCCTGGGAGCTCTGGAGGTACAAGATGGTTGATGTTGTTTCTCCTATGGGGCTGCAAACACCGTCAGCTCCTTCAGTTCTATCTCTAACTCTTCCATTGGGGACCCCTGTGCTCAGTCCAATGGATGGCTGTGAGCATCCACCTCTGAATTCATCAGGCTCTGGCAGAGTCTCTTAGGAGACAACTATATCAGGCTCCTGTCAGCAAGCACTTTTTGGCATCTGCAATAGTGTCTGGGTTTGGTGTCTGCATATGGGATGGATCCCCAGGTGGGGCAGTCTCTGGATGACCTTTCCTTCAGTCTCTGTTCCACACTTTGTTTTGTGTCTTTTCCTGTGAGTATTTTGTTCCCCCTTCTAAGAAGAACTGAAGCACCTACACTTTGGTCTTCCTTCTTCTTCTTGAGCTTCATGTGGTCTGTGAATTGCATCCTGGATATTCTGAGCTTTTTTTCTCATATCCACTTATCAGTGATTACATACCATGTGTGTTCTTTTATGATTGGGTTACCTCACTTGTCCACAGAACATGAAGGTCTTACCTGGAAGTTCCTGCCACTGCTATCTACCAAGGCCCCCTACACAGTGGCTGGCAACCCAATGGGTCTACTTACTTGGAATCCATTTATACCCTAACTTTGCAACTTTAATTAAAATTTAATTAAATGATCATAAATGACAATTTCGCTTGAGAACCAATGTCACAGAACATGTTATTCATGATGTCTAGAGTTATTTTGTCCTAACTTCTTTAACCCATACATTTGAAATGACAAACCTTTCCCCACGCCTTTTACAGTTATCTTTTTAGTGGAACTCAAGTTATGGCATCTTTGGATTTTGAGAAGGTAATGATGGAAAGACACAACTCCACAAGAGTAGTGGGTAAAGTATGGCTGTTAGGTACCATCAGATGCACTTTTCAGAAGATCACTAAGAAAAGAAAGAAAGAAAGAAAAAAAGAAAGAAAGAAAGAAAGAAAGAAAGAAAGAAAGAAAGAAAGAAAGGAAGGAAGGAAGGAAGAAAGGAAGAAAGGAAGAAAGGAAGAAAGAAAGAAAGAAAGAAAGAAAGAAAGAAAGAAAGAAAGAAAGAAAGAAAGGAAGGAAGAGAGAGAGAGAACAGGGGAGGAAGAGAGGGAGAGAGTAAGGGAGAGACAGAGAGACAGAGAGAGAATCAAGCAAGTGCTAACATGAGCAGCTGGAGAGGAGAACAGAGGAGCAGCTGATGAGCTGGAGGGAAGGAAAGATAAAGGTTTTCAGCGAAAACCCATTATTACTCAGAAACAACCTTTGATAGAGCTAAAAGCTGTTTAACAAGAAGGCCTGACCAACAATTCTGAAAACAAAGCAAGGAAACTTTCTAATGCTAAATATAGTGTATAGAGGATCAAGAAAAAGCGGACATAAAATACTTCTGGGACTAAGGATAATCAAATTTAAATCACAGTTGAGGTTCTTCTATAACAATTTCCATTAGAAATACTTATGGGTAGAAGATGATTAAATATTAAGATATTGATTGCTCTTAAAGTCATGCTTATAGAAGACTGAGTACTACTGAGTGGACTTCAGGTTAAGTTTCATCTAATTCGATGATGGTCATGAAGTATTAGAGTAAGGACATAGTATTAAACCCAATGTAAGGAAAATTGTTGGCATTACATCAAATAGGTAACTTTAGCAGTAGGCTTTAAAGATAGCTTTGACTGGAATAGTGCATTATTAACAAATGAAAGCTACCCCCAAACTTAATGACCAAAGATAAGAATCAGATGATTGTCTAACAATTTCTTAGAATGAAGAATTTAGGACAGCCTCAGTAGGTGACACTTTCTCAAGATCTTTCATGATACTGTAGTTTAAGCTCATGGTATCTGTCATCTGAAGATCAGAGTGTGGCTGGAGGACCTACTTCAGTCACTTAGTAAAGTGATCTATCTTGCCAAGAGACCTCATTTGTCCTTTTATGGCTACTCAGCCTCATTGACCAGAGTGCTTTTTATGGTTTATGAGATTTAAACTGGCTTCTCCTAGGTAAAGGAGAATGGGGAGGAGGAGCAGAGAGAAAGAGACAGAGAGAATATTATATCTACCTATATGCTATAAATTAAAATTAATTGCTCCCTCAAAGGACCTGTCTCCAGGTACAGTCATACAGTTTAGGGTATTGAGGGAGCCATACAAAGCTATAACACTGGTAGGTGAACTTTGTAAGGCTGTGTTTCTCTTGCCCAGTACAACATACCATGTGCTCAGGTCTTCTGTATTTTCCTGTACCAACACATTCTTGTGTTTTCAACCAGACTCACCAGTCTTTGAAGTTGCCTTTGGAGTGACTAAAACTTCAATTTAAAATTCAGATCATCTCTAATTCAAAGGAAAGCATCATTGATACTGAATTAAAGTATGATATTTTCAAGCATATAAAAGAATTACATATGTGTTTATTGTACAGACCTTAAATATGAAGAGACTTAGGTTAAACAATTCAGAAAGGCATCATCCAGCTTTAACACTTGCCTGTACTGCTCATTTTCACTAACATTCTTTGACTTTCCTTTAAATATAACCTATTACACATGTGGGTTTGGTAGTTAGTTTTTTGTTTGTTTGTTTGTTTGTTTGTTATGCCAGGGTCCCATTATGTAGCTCTTAGCTGGCCCATATGCCATGATTGGAGGTGTGCACCCCTATTTCTGGTCCTAATGTTCATCCGGAAAAAAAAATCAGATAAAAGGTCTCTTAGGAGACAGACGTGTAAAATGAGAAGAGGTTACCATCCCTGTGGAACTCACAAAATAGAATAAACGGGTTAAGTACGTTACGGCCTAGGGATTTATCCAGAAATAATTCATTCTCAGAGTCATTATTTTGGGAACTTCAGTGGAAAAGTCCCTAGTTACATGAAAGTTTCTCTACAATGTACACATAGAAGTAGAATTATATAGTACAACATGCCTCAGCTTTATTTACACTTGGGAAATGACTCTAAATTGCTGGTTGGTCTCTCTGTGGCACAGGGTCTAGTGCAGCGTCTGGATTACTATGAATTACCTGATAAATATAAAACAGTACTCCATATGGTCTTTTACTAACCAGGAGGAAAGGCATCTTCTCATGCCCATGAGTCACACTGGCTCCTTTTCTTACAGACTTTTTTCATATCTCTGCCTGTTCTAAGAGGTTGTCTATATTTGCTTATGGATTGGCAGTGATCATAAATAATTAACAGACTTCACAAGTGTTTTCTTATATGTACGATTTTTGTATCTTTTATTTAAAAAATCTTTTTGGACAGATATTTCATTACTTTGCTAAGTATCTTTTAAATATGTTAAAGTTTGCATTAATGTCTTTATCTTCTCAATCAACTGAAAATAGCACTGCATGTGTGTCTATCTCTATGTACAGTTTTTGAAATTTATTCACTTTACATCTTTATTGCTGCCTTCCTCCTGGTCTTTCCTCCTTCACACAGTCCTTTCCCCTTCCCTTCCCCTTTTCCTCTGAGAGGGTGGAGCTCCTCCCAGGGTATCCCCTCACCCTGGTACATAAAGTCTCTGCAGGGCCAGGCACATCCTCTCCCACTGAGGCTAGACAAGGCGGCCTAGCTAGGGAAATGTATTCCAGAGACAGGCAACAGCTTTAGGCATAGCCCCTGCTACAGTTGTTGTGGGACCCACATGAAGACAGAGCTGCACATCTCCTACATATGTGTTGGGGGTGGGGTGGTGAGGGTGACTGGGTTCTGCGGTTTGTGGCTCAGACTCTGAGCATTCCCAACAGTCCATGTTAGTTGACTCTTTTGGTCTTTCTGTGGAGCCCCTATCCCCTCTAGGGCCCTCAATCCTTTCCCCAACTCTTCCCTAAGATTCCCTGATCTCCATCCAATGTCTGGCTGTGGGTCTCTACAACTGTTTCAGTCAGCTGCTGGCTGGTGTCTCTCAGAGAACAGGTTCCTGTCTCTAGGAACCTATGATGCTAGGTTCCTGTCTGCAAGCATAACAGAGTATCATTAATAGTGTCAAGGATTGGTACTTGTCCATGGGGTAAGTCTCAAGTTGGCCAGTTATTGGTTGGCCATTCCCTCAGTCTCTGCTCCATCCCCATCCCTGCACTTCTTGTAGACAGGAGACATTTGTGTTTGAAAGTTTTGTGGGTGGGTTGGTATCCCTGTTACTCCACTGGGATTCCTGCCTGTCTACAGGTGGCCCTGTCAGAACCATATCCCCAAAGCTGTCAGTCTCAGCTAAGGTCCCACTGCTTCCTAAGAGCTTCCCTCATCCTAGGTCTCTGGCGTGTCATTAAATGTTCCCCAGACCCCACTCATACCAGTTATAGATTCCCATTCATATGCCTGGCCCCTGGCCCTCTCTCTTGTCTTTCCTCATACCTTATCCTGAACACTTCTATTCCCCTCCCCATCCCCTCTCCCACCAAGTTTCATCCCTCCATCTGCCTCCTATGACTGTTGTATTCTCCCTTCTATATGATATTCAAGCATCCTCCTTTGGGCCTTCCTTCTTGTTTAGCTTCTTTAGGTCTATGGAGTGCAGCATAGGTATTCTGTTTTGGGGTTATTTTTTTTTATGGCTAATATCCACTTATAAATGAATACATATGATGCATGTTCTTTTGGGTCTGAGTTACCCCACTCAGGATGGTATTCTCAAGTTCTATCCATTTGTCTGCAAAGTTCATGTCTTTGTTTTTAATAGTTGAATATTTCTGTTGTATGAACATACCACATTTTCTTTATCCATTCTTCGGTTGAGGGACATCTAGGTTGTTTCCAGTTTCTGGCTATTATGAATAAAGTTGCAATGAAAATAGTTGAGCAAGTGTTTCTATGGTATAGTGTGGCATCTTTTGAGTATATGTCCAACAGTATTCTAGATAAGTCTTGAGGTAGAACTATTCCAGTATAACCACTATATTGATTTGCAAAGTGATTGTACAAGTTTGCACTCCCACCAGCACTAGAGGACTGTTCTCCTTGCTATACATCCCTGCCAACATGTTCTACCACTAAAATCTCTATGTGCATTTATAACAATGAGATAAACTCCTTTTAAAAAATTATAAAAATGTTTGAAGTATGTAGGAAAATATAAAAGAATTTGTTTCAAGGGAAAAGTACTTATTTTGGCTGGTGGTTTCAGGGGATTCAGTTCATAGTCACTTTGTCTACAATTTGGAGAATTTTGAGAACTAGAACATCATGCTCATAGAGCATGTGTATGGTGAGGTCTTGTGATGGTGTTACCCACGTTCATCACTGTTACAGACACATCTGGAGGGGTATATTGCCAATCTCCTAGGTTATTCTATTCTTGGCTAGGTTCTTCTAGCCAAGATGACAATGAAGATTAACCATCACACCATAGGTACACCTCTCATCAGTTTAGTACTCAGGTCTCCAAAAGGATCAAGTCCTACTTAGAACACAGAAGGAATTTAGTTGAAATCAGGACTTTCTTCAGTCTTAGCAGTTCCAACATTGCTCAAACTTAAATTTAAAGTCTTCTCTCAGACTCTGGGAGAGCTCTCAGCTGTGAGCCTCTATAACATAAAGCAAGTGGCATGCTTCCAAAACACAAAGGCACAGAATAAATGTTCCCATTCTCAAATTATACAATATCTGGGGGGCTGACTCAGCTCTTAACAGCACTGGGTATGCTTCTTGAGGTCCTAGGCTAGGTTCCCAGCTCCAACATGTTGGCTCATAAATGTCAGTGGATCCAATGCTCTTTTCTTGCCTCCATCAGCACCAGGCATGCATGTAGTACACAGATACTACAGGCAAAACACCAATGCACATAAAAATAAAGAATGTAACCTCTCCAAACAAAAAGTTAAGTAAATGTAAAGACAAGAGAATTATAAGAAAAAATTGGAGCACAGTAAGAATTGAAAACACTAAATTATAAGTTTGCATGCCTGGTATCCAGTACATAGTGCTGTGATGTGTGCCACAGTGAACTTACCTAGTCCTACTTCTACAGCCTTCCCACAATACAATCTGTGCTGTCTCTCTTTTTTGGCTGACACCACACAAATTCTTGGTGAATTTCCACCCACTTGTCATGACTAATGTCTTGGAGTCCTCAGTATAGCTATAGCTTTATCCTCATAGTTTCAGACATTGTTTCTCCAGGGGATCCACACAGGGAATCTAATTCTGTTCCATATTACCTACTTACCTTTGGGATCTTGGTAAAAGTTTGGTCCCATAAGTCTTGCATTTTTATGTGACTGCAAACCCAGCATCATGTGGTATACTTACAGTGGCCTCCAAATGTTTGGTGGCTTAGTCTAAGAAAATAGTCTTAGAGGCAGCATTGTGAAAACAGGGTTCCTGATATTCTCGACTTCTCAAGAGAAGGTCTTTCACAATAGTTTACAATTTTTTTTTTAACCTGCAGTGAAGTCTGGGAAATTTCTTATTGTTTCAATATAGAATGTCTGAAATTTATTTAATGTCACTAGTCTATTTAACAACCACAGGCTCTCTATATACAACTTTAAACTTTCTCCTTTTCTGGCCCAAATGGCAAGTCATTCTAAATATTTTCTATTTGCTTTTTAGAATTCTGATTCTCAACTGTAAACACTAAATACAGCCAGAAATAACTGCCACAGCCTAATCAGTTTGCTGTCTTGAGATAGCCTTCAGTGAAGTAGTTCATATCTTGTAGGTTTAGTCATACTAAAGCTCAGGTGTTGTGCAACAGTTTTCTCTGAGATTAAAACCTTTTATTTTGGAGGGAAACCTTTTAAAGACAGGATGTTTACAGGGAGGTAAAACAGCAGGAAGTTTTAAGAGGAACTGAATTACTTCAGGGAAACTCCTTAAAACAAGAAGTAAGCAACTAAAAATAGTTTCAGGAAGTTCCTGAAACTGACAAGATTCTCTAGGTACCTCACCCCTTAAGAGTATATAGTAAAAACTGTTGAGAGAGGTCCCCCAGAAAATCCTAGCAACCTAGAAGAAACAAAATCCAGCCAAACAGCATAGAAGAAACAAAAGTTGATATTCCTGAATAGGCTCAGATCAATAGAGCTACCTGGAAAGGACACTCTCTAATGTGTTAAGAAGGCTGGAGGTGTGCAGTGTGCTCCAAGTTTCCAACTTTTGAGAGCTGTCAGCCTGCTCTGATGGGCTTTGTTGATGCACCAGTCTGAGTCATTTCTGCCCCTGTAAGTAACCCTTTACATATATTCCTGTAAGGAACCACAGTGAAGCTCATGATTTACCACGCTGGACTTTGGTGGCATCCATACTTTGGTCTGTGGCGAGATCCATATTTGGGTGAATAGATTCTCATTCACATCTCTCTGGGAAAATGATCCCACAACACCAGGATATAAACAAAATATTGACAAATTTTATTCCAGAATGTAACACAGAAAGGTCTCTTGTCTAATTTCCAACAGACTCTTTACAGGGATATGTTAGGAAGCTCCAGTCATCATTCATCAAGTCGCCTTACTGCTGAATCTACTATATTTTGGAATCAAGTTCCTTGTACTATCTGAGTTCTACATAATTCCTCTGGATCAGTAATTTCCTAGATCTTTATTTCTCTTGTCCAGTACTCCAGTTCCTCAAAAATGTGTCTTCTGTATTATTGTTTCTCTCTAGCACGTGTATCTTTTAAACAAGATGGCCACATTTTAAATAATAATTAAATTTTAGAACATGCTTAAAAGTAATAAATCCAAAGCTGTTTCAGATGTTCATGGAAAACTGAGACATAAAAAAATGATTTACTTAGAAGGTATATATTTATACTGGCATCTAAACATACCCCGCATCCATGAGTTTTATGTTTTGATTTTGAAGATACATGAGGAAGAGGTAATCAGGGACATGGCAAGAATAAAAATAAGTAGTAAAGAGAAGAATAATGTAATAAGAAAATGGTCAAAACTTGCCTTCTAAATGAGAGAATATCATCAATTAGAAGTAGCACTATGATTTTCTCAATAATTTATTTTCTTATTAACTTTACATCCTGATGGCAGCCACCCCCTTCTCCCAGTCCTGTCCTTACAAGTCTCTCTTCCCATTACCCCTTCCCCTCCTCCCAGGAGAAGGGGAAGTCCCCCTTGGGTACCACCCCATCCTGGGATATCAAGTTTTAGCCGGACTAAGCATATCTTTTTCCTGTAAGGGCCAATCAGGCAGTCCAGGTAGAGGAAGGGGATCCAATGGTAGGCAACAGAGTCTGAGACAGTCCCCCACTCCAATTGCTAGGAGACTGACATGAAAACCAACTTCACATCTGCTATAAATGTGTAGGGGCCGAGGTCTAGCCCCTGCATGCTCATTAGTTGGTGGTTCAGTCACTGTGAGCTCCCATGGGCCCAGGTTAGTTGACTCTGTTGGTCTTCTTGTAGTGTCCTTGACCACTCCGGTCTGCTCAATTACATCCCCCACCCCACTAGACTCCCTGAGTTCCTACTCATGTTTGGCTGTGGGTCTCTTCATCTGTTTCTATCAGCTGCTGGATGAAGCTTCTCAGAAGAAGTTATGGTAGATTTCTGTCTATAGTCACATAGACTCATTAACTGTCTGGGGTTGGCTGTCTCACATGGGATAGGTCTCAAGTTGGGGCAGTCATTGGTTGGCAGCTCTTCCCTCAGTATCTACTCCATTTTTATCCCTGTGCATTCTGTAGGCAGGACTAACCTGAGGTTCAAAGTTTTGTGGATGGGTTGGTGTCCCTATTCTTCCACTGGAAGTATTGTCTGGCTACAGAAGATGGCCACTTCATTTTCAATATCCCCTACTAATAAGACTCTCAGCTTGGGTCACCTCCATGGTCTCCCTGTAGCCTCCACATCTCAAGCCTCCAGCTGGCCCAGAGATGCCTCCCCACTGATTCCCATTCTTACTCTAAGTCCTCTCCTGCCACTCTTCTCTGCACATCTGATCACCATTTCCGTTCTCACTCTTCATACCCTCTTCCACCCAATTCCCTCTCTCCATCTACCTCGGATGACTATTTTGTTTCCCATTCTGAGTGATGTTCAAACATCCTCCCTTGGTCTCTTTTTATTACCCATTTTCTTTGATTACCCAGTTTCTTTGTGTCTGTGATTGTAGCATCACTTTATGGCTAATGTCCACTTAGAAGTGAATACATACAATATAGGTCTTACAGGGGTTGGGTTACCTCACTCAGGATGATTGTCTCAAGTTCATAGATTTGCCTGAAAAATTTATATCTTTGTTTTTTCTAGTTTAATAGTATTCCATTGTGTATGTGTACATTTTTCTTATCCATTCTTCAATTGCAGGACATCTAGGTTGTTTCCAGTTTCTGGTTATTATGAGTAAAGCTGCTATGAACATAGTTGAACAAGTGTCCCTGTGGAACAGTGGGGCATATTTTGGTATATGCTCAGGAGTGTTTTAGCTTAGTCCTGGGGTAGAAATATTCCCAATTTTCTGAGAAACTGCCAATCCAATTTCCAAAGTGATTGTACAAGTTTGCATTTCCTCTAGCAATGAAGATGTGTCCCCCTTGCTCAACATCCTTTTCAGCATATGCTGTCACTTGAGTTTTTTTTTTATCTTAGCCATGTTGATGGATATAAGATGTCATTTTAATTTGCTTTTCCATGTTGACTAAGGACATTGAACATTTCTTTAAGTGTTTCTTGGTCATTTGAGATTACTCTGTTGAGAATTCTCTATTTAAAATGTACCGCCATTTTTAAAAATTGAGTTACTTGGTTTATTGATGACTAATTTCTTGAGTACTTTATGTATTCTGAATATTAGTCCTCTGTAGGATGTAGGATTGGTGAAGATATTTTCCCATTTTGTAGGCTGCTATCTGTCCTTTTGGTGGTGTCCTTAGCCTTGCAAAAGCTTTTCACTGAGCACAAGACCTCCAATGGAGGAGCTAGAGAAAGGACCCAAGGAACAGAAGGGGTTTGCATCCCCATAGGAGGAACATTATGAATGAACCAACTAGTACCCCCAGAGCTCCTAGGGACTAAACCACCAACCAGAGTATACATGGAGAGACCCATGATTCCAGCTGCATGTGTAGCTGAGGATGGTCTTGTTGCACGTCAGTGGGAGGAGAGGCCCTTGGTCTTGTGAAGGCTCGATGCCCCTAGTGTAGGGGAATGCCAGGACAGGGAAGTGGGAGTGGGTGGATTGGTGAGCAGGGGGAGGGGGATAGGATGGGGGTTTTTAGAGGGGAAACCATGAAAGGGGATATAAATAAAGAAAATATCTAGTAGAAAATAAGCTTTCAGTTTCATGAGGTCCCATTTATTAATTGTTGGTCATAATACCTGTGCTATTCATGTTCTGTTAAGGAATTTGTCTCCTCTGCCAATAAGGTCAAGGCAGTTCCCTACTTTCTCTTCTATTAGATTTATTGTGTCCAGTTTTGTGTTGAGGTCTTTGATCTACTTGGACTTGAGTTCTATGGTAATAGATATGGGTCTGTTTGCATTCTTCTACATGGAGAAATCCAGTTAGACAAGCACCATTTGTTGAGTTGCTTTCCTTTTTCCATTATGTGGCTTTGGCTTCTTTGTCAAATATCATGTGTATATACCTGTGTATATTTATTTCTGGATCTTTAATTCAATTTCATTGATCAACTTGTCTGTTTTTATGTTGACACCATGCTGTTTTTATTACTATTGATTTGTAGTGTAATTTAAAATCAGAGATGGTGATACCTTCAGAAATTTTTCTATTGTACAAGATTGTTTTATCTATTTTGGTTTTTTTTTTTTTTTTGCTTTTTTTTCCTATGAAGTAGGGAATTGATCTTTCAAGATCTATAACGAATGTTTTTTTTTTTTTGGAATTTTGATGGGAATTGCATTGGATCTATAGATTGCTTTTGATAAGATGGCTATTTTTACTATAATAATCCTACTGATCCATGAGCATGAGAAATCTTTCCATCTTCTGATATCTTCCTAAATATCTTCTTCTGAGACTTTTAAGTTCATGTCATGCAGGTCTTTCACTTGTTTGGTTTGAGTTACACCAAGGTGTTTTATATTATTTGTGGCTATTTTAAAGGGTATTACTTCCCTAATTTATTTCTCAACCCATTTATCACTTGTAGGAAGGAAGACTACTGATATTTTTCTGTTGATTTTGTATCCAGCCACTTTGCTGAAGGTGTTTATCAGCTGTAGGAGTTCTCTGGTAGAATTTTTGGGGTCAATTATGTATACTATCATATAATCCGTGAATAGCAGTATTTTTGACTTCTTCATTTTCAATTTGTATCCCCTTGATCTCCTTTAATTGTCTTTTTGCTCTGCCTAGAACTTCAAGTACTATATTGAATAGACAGGGAGAGAATGGGCAGTCTTGTCTTGTCCCTGATTTTAGTGGAATTGCTTTCAGTTTCTCTCTACTTAATTTGATGTTCAATATTGGCTTGCTGTATATTGCTTTTATTATGTTTAGGTATGTGCCCTGTATCTCTGATCTCTCTAATACTTTTAACATGAAGTGGTGTTAGATTTTTTTTTGTCAAAGGCATTTTCAGCATCTAATGATAAGGTCACATGATTTTTTTTCAGGTTGTTTATATGATTGATTATATTGATGGATTTTTTTTTCATGTATTGGACCATTCCTGCATTTATGGAATGAAGCCTACTTAATCATATTGTATGATGTTTTTGATATGTTCCTGGATTCACTCTGCGAGTATTTTATTGAATACTTTGGCATCAATGTTCATAAAAGAAATTGGTCTGAAATTCTCTTTGTTGAGTCTTTGTGAGTGGTTTAGGTATCAGGGTGACTGTGGTCTCATAGAATGGGTTTGACAATATGTGTTTCTATTTTATGAAATAGTTTGTGGATAATTGTTATTAGCTTTTCTTTGAAACTCTGGTAGAATTTTTCATTAAAACCATTGGACCCTGGGCTTTTTGTTGTTGTTGGGATACTTTTAATTTCCCTAGGGGTTATAGGATTATTTAAATACTTTACCTGCTCTTGATTTAACTTTGGTAATTGATTCCATCAGAAAATCATACTTTTTATTGTTTTAGATTTTTCCAATAATGTCGAGTGCAACTTTTGTGAAGTAATTCCTAAGGATTCTTTGAATTTCCTCAGTGTCTGTTGTTATGCCTTCCTTTTCATTTCTGATTTTGTTAATTTGGATTCCACCTCTCTGTCATTTAGTTCAGTTAGTTTGGCAAAGGGTTGGTCTATCTTGTTGATTTTCTCAAAGAATCACCTCTTGATTTTGTTGATTCTTTGTCTCGTTTCAAATTTACTGGTTTCAGCCCTGAGTTTGATAATTTCCTATCATCTCTTCCTCTTTAAATTGTTTGCTTTTTGCTTGTTTGTTTGTTTTGTTCTTTAGCTTTCAGCTGTACTTTTAAATTGTTGATAGAAAGAACTTCCTAATTTCCTTATGAGGGCACTTGGTGATATGAAGTTTCCTCGTAGCACAGCTGTCATTGTGTTCCATAAGTTTGAGTATGTTGTTGCTTCATTTTCATTGAATGCTACAAAGTTTTAGATTTCCTATCTTTTTTTTCAGATCCAGTGATAATTGAATAGAGTTGTTCAGTTTTCATGAATATGTGGGCTTTCTGTTGTTTCTCTTGCTAAATCCAGAAGTAATTCATGGTGGTCTGGTAAGATACAAGGAGCTATTTCAATTTTCTTTGTGACCAACTAAATGGTCACACCAGGAAAAGTAGCACCATGAGTTTTAAAGCAATGTAACTATAATAATTTTAAGGAACAATGACCTTTTGTTTGTAAAGATTTTCTTAATTTTTTTTAGTCATGTGATTTTCATTACATTCCAATAACTTTGAAAACTGTATTTTATATTTTGTCATTGTTATTGATAGAGATGATTTTATTGACTATTTACTATTATCAAGACAAAGTATTGTTTATTACATAGATTGTCTTATTAAATTCTAGCTGCTGTTTTGTGATGTAAGAATTTTAGTTTTCTTCATTTGGAACAGAGAACATTTCTGATTCATTTCAACATTCAACATTTCTGATTATGCAGCTATAGCGTGTGATAGAATATGAACTTATTTAGGTCATTTTATTCCAGAGTTTCCAGTTTTATTAGGATACAGGCTGTTTTAGACAAGAAAGCTGTGGTCAGAGCTTTGCTCAACCCAGAGCTGAGCCATGAGAATATATGTGTCTTTTATGGGGTAATAGTGCTAAGAAGTAACTCTGGGAGGGTCAAGTGTCAGTGAGAAAACAGAGATACACAGGCTGAGTAACTGTGAAGTGAGCCGGTCTTTTATGGAATCAGTTGAGCGAGTAGGGATGGACTTCCAAGAAATAAGTGGTATTCTGTATTTTTGGCAGTAGAAACATGTTTTAGTTTGTCATTTGACAAAAACAAATACTATTTGTGTTTTTCTATCTATGTGTATTACATGTATTTCTGTGTGAAAAAGTAAACAATAGAAAGTCAGCTTTTGCATTTTAATTATTTTAAAGAAAATATGTCTAGTATTGTACAAAGAGCTCTATCAGATATCTAAGAAAATATATTTTAGTATTCTTTCCCTCTCACTTACTCTTCTGTTCCCTCTTCTCTCTCTCACCCTTCTCTCTTCTGAACTCAAAGTTCTTCTGCTTCAGTCTCACGGATGCTGGTACCACAGGCATGTAACAATGCTTGGGTTTCCTTTAATATTCTTGATTTATGCCTAAGCATGATCAATTCAAAGAGAACCAAATATTATTTATCCAGGTCTGCTAGTATGTTTAGAAAATGCAGAGCATATTGTTCAGTTCTTGTTAGCAAGCCCTTCTGATTTGTACACATATCTATTTTAAATCATATAACTCCACAATGAGGGAGATATTATTATTTTGCATGTGTGTGTATATATTTGGTGTTTGTGTATTTGTGTGCATGTTTGCATACATTTGTACAGATTAGAAGTCAATATCGAGGTTTTTTTTTTCCTGTATTTCTCTCTACGTTATTTTTTGGGACAGGTTCTCTAACTTATTAGAGAGCTCACTGATTTGCTGGACTGACTGGCCAGTGAGATCCAGGGTTCTGCCTGTCTTTGCTCTCTCAACAGTGGGTTTCAGATAAACACTATCGTGCCTGGTTTTAGATATATGCTGGGAAACACAAGTTGGTCTCCATACTTGTGTGGGAGGCATTTAACCCACTAAGCGTTTTTCAAATGTGTATTAGTTATTGTGTGTCACATATAGGAGAATTGAGATGCAGAAAAGTGGAGACATATGCTAGCAGTTATACTGGTGCTAAAAGGTGAAGGAAGGACCTCAGCTCAGACAGCTGGCACGGTCTGTATTCTTAATTCTTAGAGCATAACACCGTGCCAGGCTCTAGACACTGCATCTCACTGACACATGAAGACAAAAATCTAGTCTTTCTATTCAGACATCCTAAGTTAGTTTCTTATCCTGTAGAGAAATGTACTACTTGGTGTGCTGAACAAAAATGGAGCAACGACTAACAAGGGTTTATAAACTATTTGGCAATAAAATACTACACAGCACATTTCATGACCATTTGGGCATAAAAATAAATGCGATTTTTTTCTCAATACTCCCAACAATGGTTTGCTTCCATCCCCCTCATACAGAATTTGAAAGATATGTTTATCTAATAAGCAGCTGGACACTTATCTTTGGTACTCCCTAGCAATTCAATCTCAGTCTTTAAAAATCCTGTAATCCTGTCTGTCAGTCCTCCAGAAGCTCCTACTCTCAACTTCTGTAAGATAACCAAGCATGAACCTAGCTAGCGAGCATCTCTCCTCTTCCTCAGCTACCCAAAGGATGTCAATTGGTGGGCAATCAATTCATCTGCTTGGATTTTTCTTGTTTTTTCATTGCTTACCGTTCCCTCATGCTTAACATATTTTCCCTGATATTGCTTTTTCTAAAACACAGCTGTCATTCTGTCCCTTCTCTCTTTAACATCCATGAATGGCACTGTAGAATCTAAACTATGTTATTGGGTTTCACCCTCTGTCCAATTGTTCCTCTTTCCTACCCCTTCCAGTCTTCACATAGTCCCTTTGACAGGAGGATGCACACTCCAGCCTCTCCTACAAAGACTTTCAAACCAGAAAGGGAAATGTTGGGAAGCGTTTAAATAAACAATGCAGGCTCAAGGTTCTCTCATTTACACTTCTTTCCTCTATAATTTATTCCCATGGTTCTAAATCTTAGTCCTGTGAAGATAGTGGTGGGAAGTGCATAGAAATACAATGTCCTTAGTAGAGGGGTTTAGGAGTAGCATGGGGAACACAGCACACACACACACACACACACACACACACACACACACACACACACACACACACACACAAGATGCAAAAGAAACTGATGAACTCAGAGAGTCAGGTAAGCAGCCCAGGAGGAGATGGTTTCATGATTGACATCTCAGTCAGACCTGGAGGAGAAGCAGGAGTTACTGAGACACAGGGATGAAAAATTCTCCTCTGAAAGTCTCTCTCATCAAAGTTGGAGTGAATGTCATAGTGTCCGGAGGACAACATGAAGATGGGAGAAGGAGATGAGAGTTGTCAGTTAGACTGCTGTTTGTTCAGTGACATTGTCTCCATGTCGCTAGAGCTTGCTGTGGACTCACCAGCTCCCTGCCTCAGCCTCCCATGTCTGTCTGTGTACCACCAGGCTTCTGAGAGTTTTCACACAGGACAACTGCAGTATGGCTAAAATGGAGACTGTCCAAGAAAATTGAAGAAATAATACAGTTACTTAATGCAAAGAAAACTAGAATCATGATTAATTATGTCCCTTAAGCTATAGATCTCCATGTGTCCTCTGTGAGGCTCCTGCCTTCCTTCTGCTCCTTTGGGAATCCTCATTGTTGGCCTTTCATCCAACAGCTGGGCGCACGGCAGGCTGTCTCTGCTCCTGTCTTGACTCCTGGAAACAGCAGTTATGTTAGAACAACATAATTGTCTGGTTCATTTTGTCTGTGACATAACATATACGGGCCATCTATGAACAAAATGAAGTAAAACATTAAAGTATACTAAGATAATTTAGTTCTACTTTGTAAAGACCCACCCTGAATCGAATCACAATAACCAATACATTAACAAGTAATGAGGGATTCATTTTCATAATTAGTCCTATATTAGTAAAAAGTGTTCTTTCTCCTCATAATTACACCATTTGTGATGTAGCTTTTATTTTTTTGTATCACAAATCTATTTACATTTGAAGATAAGTCATAGTGGTCTTTAAATTAAAGTGTTCAAACATGAGATTACACATAGGAAATAGTTAATTTGCTAGGTAAAATTGTTTAATATATTTTAGGGAAGTCTAACTTATATGTTATTGACTCCTATAAAGGCTACTTAAGTTTCCAGTTTTCTCTGTGGACACAACACTCACAGGACCTCAAAGTCAGAATTTAGGAGACTGGAAACTGTCTGGTATCAGACAAATAGCCGAGGCTTGCTAGTCAATGGACTGTGGCTGATTCTTTCCTCTCTTTCTAAAGGGAAAGTGAGCTTTAAAAAACTCGCTAAGCACCTTGCATTGGGCTGTCACCCTCAATGTACCTTGGCTATCCTTGCTTCTCGTGAAAGGGAAAGATGGAAAACAGAAAGTGTATCATTTCATTCACACAGACTTGTTCTGGAAGTGTGGCTGTGATATGATTTCTGTCAGAAGCAATCTGCTCGATTTTCCTCTGTTTTTGCTTGGGAACGCAGAGCGGCCCTTTTGTTTGCTAACCCTAGGTGCTCAGATGTGCTGCCTTGTCAAACTGCATTTGTCTTCACTTACTACCTGCTTGTTGAGCAGAGCCCATCCTCGCTGTGGTAACAGAGAGAGCCTTAAGGCTGCTCAGCATCTGTCTCTTCATGTAATTAACTGTAGCCCCAGATAGGGAGCAAAACAGAGATTTTGTGCTGTGAAAGGGTAATGTGTCTAGACAAGACTTTCTACACAGAGATAAGATTTGTTAGCATTTCTGTTCAAACAGAAGGGCATGGTTTTTGCCTCAAAATACTCTGAAGGCAGGGTGTATATTTGTTCGTAAAGCAAAGGAAATTTTGGCTTAAAAGCATCTTCAAAATTCTTCAGGATAACATTAGCCTTACTATGCTTTGAGGATACGGAACATCAAGAATCTTCCTCAGATCCAGCTCTGGTAATTGTCTAAAGGGTCAAAAAACTAAATGGGGTGAATAACATAAGAATACTGACAAATAAGAAATAAACAACAGATAAGAGAAGCCCTCTTTACAGTAGAGTGTTAACCAACAGATCCTGAAGGGGTGGAGGTGAAGCTGGGAAATCATAATTTCACAACTATCATATTGAGAATCTATAGATAATAGAATAATAGATAATTAAGGATTTGTTAATGAATGCTATTATAGATATATATATATATATATATATATATATATATATATATATACCTATGTGCTCTATTGATTCTGGATAAAGGACTAAAGGACTTTGGGAAATGTTTTGTTGTAAACTTTCTATGTTTGAAACTATATTAAAGCTTTATCCCCCAAGAGAGAATTGACACATTGTTTTGGTTTCCTTCTAAGTCATCAAAACACAGCTCAGTCCTACACAGGCATGACTGCTTTTTTTTTTTTTAACACAGTATCAGGAGAAATGCTTCTGTTAGCTAGAAACGTGACTTACTAGCTGGCAACAGGACTTCATTAGTACAACATGCTATCCAGTAAGTATCTGCTTTGTCATCCCATGTGCGTATAGTTCAGCCTCACTAGGATCCACAAGGATATCCCAATGAAATGTGAATATGTGTCTGTGCTTCCATGACACAGTATAAAGTACCACTTGACTTCATAGAAAACAACATTGACCTTTAGAAAATGAAGGCTCATGGTTATTTCTGTGTTGTTCTTGTTAAGTGCCTTTTGACAATGTAGAAGGAAAACTCTCCTCCACTCATAGGATGCTATTATGTAGCCATAGCAACCCCCAAACTGTTTGTGAGAAAAACTAAAATATTGTAATAAATGAAAATAATACTGAAGACGAGTAGCCTAGACTTCTCTGAATATTTTGGGGCTTCATTTAAAATAGAGAATGTGATGGCGAACAGATTTATAAGTTAACAGAGTTTAAACAATCCAGTGAGTGTCTGGGGGAGTACTAGTAACTAGGTAAGCAGGTGAGCTGACATGCTTCTCTCATTGGTAAGTGATGATAGGCTGGATGGACAGATCCTCTTAGCTGGCGCTATGTGTTTCCCCAATGATTTTCTTCTGGTGGATGATGAATGAATTAGGTTCACTTCACAACCTTAAGCCTCAGTCCTCTGTGATTTAATCTGGTTTGCTAGTGTTGTGAGATGGTGTATGTGTGTTCTTAAGTCAGCTAGTAATCATTCATGAGTTCGATATACATATATGATCATTTTATATGCATCAATATATATGTATATATACATATATATTATATCAGAAAGCATTTTGAGTTCTTGTGTTTAAAAAGAAATCTGTTAGCTCTTCTGTTGTGAAGACTGAAGAGATATACTGGAATCGTGTCTTCTAGAGTCCTTATTTAAATGATGAGGAAATCGAGTCCCAGGGGTTCCCCAGCTATTGGGTTGTTGGTAGGAAGAGAAATTGTAGTGAATTTTTGACTTCCAAGCTCATGTTGTGTTCACCTGTTGACACATTGATAACATTAAAGAACTTGTTCAATTTCTTGGAAATGAAAGCGCAATAACTTTTAATTAGACTATCTAAGAAGATTAAAATGTATGCAATATTTTAAAGTATTTTCATTTATGTAATTTTAGATTCACAGAATTGTAAAGGTAACATGAGGTCCTGGTATCTTTTTTTAGTCAACTTTCCCTAATGCTGACATCTTACCTAACTATCACAGATCCATGAAAATAAGAAATCAGGATTGGTAGACCTAAATTTTAGAAAGAAGAAATCAGCATTATAAATAAACCTTATAAGTGGAAAGTTGGTTTTTCCACATGATTTTTGTTGTTTTTGTTGTTGCTTATTTGAGGTGATGTCTCACTGCGTTTCCTAGCCAGGCTCTATTCACAAGACTTTCCTACCTTAGCCTCCATATTGATGGGATTACAGCTATGCGACACCATATCAAGTTTCCTTTTCTGCTTTTAGGCCCTATATTTTGACACACTACCTTCGATAGTCATGTTTTTTAAAATCTCTCCTAATCTATTATAATTTGACAACAATTCTTTCTTTCTTGGGCCCCTAACAAAGGTCAGAATGCCCTTCAAAATGAATCAACTAGAAATATTTTCATAATTAGACTTAAATGTTGAATCTGGGGGCAATATCACAGAAATTATGACCATATTCATTGTACTCTATGAGAGGTGACAATAGTATCTTATCACTGGACACATTGCTTTGATCTTGGTTTGAATGGTGTCTGTCTCCTCTTCTAGTTGTGAAGTTAAGTTTGCCTTTGCCCCATTTGCTTAAACACACAGTTCAGCTCACTTACCAGGGCAGAGGAACTCAGCTGGAGCTCCTAGGGAAATGAGCAAGAATTTGCTAACATAGTCACGACAACACCACAGTTAGTGTTTGAAGGGGATGCCTTGACATTAACAGATATCAAAGTCTCTTCTATGTTTTTTTTTCTATTGGTTAAATAAACATTCATTGGTATGTTCTGCAATTATTAGTTATGTCCTATGGCTAATTTAACTCTCATTTTTTTCTGCATTTATTAGTTAGATTTTTGGTAAGGAAGATCTACTTATCTCCACCCATTTAGTTTTTAAATTTATTATTTAAACCCAAACTGTTTGCATTCAGTCTTTGAGAGGTAATTCAATACTATAATTATTCAGTTTTGTCCAGGTTGTAAAAAAGTATTGACCACTGGTACTTGCTTTATGTTGGATTCTGTTCCTTTTGACACTTAGCATACTATTTTAGATCTTTCCTTTTCAGTTACTATAAGACACATAAGTCCATATGGTGTGTTCCTTGCCATAACTATAGAATTAACCATTTTGTCAATTAGCCCTGGTTTGCTTCACTAAAAAAGGCTCCTTAGAAGGCACAATCTGAACAGTAAGTATGGCCATTTCTATTGGAGTAAATTTCTTAGTAGACAGAAACACACACACACAAACACAAACACACAAGCACATGCACACAAGCGTGTGCACACACACATTTGTAAGTGTCCATGTCTATATTAATTTCCGTGTTGTGTGTACAGTAAAAAAAAGTCATAAATTCATATTGTTTTTATGCTTGACTCCAACCCAGCAACCCAGGGCTCATTATAACTTCTGTTATTTGTGAGATAACATAACTTTTCCTTGACAGTTGAACTGGAAGTTAGCTATAAGCTGTGGTTGGTTTTTACTTGTGGTAAATACATTCCAGCCTACCCTTTAACCACTTCCACATGTTGTTGATTATGTGCCTTTATGGTGATACTTGAATATAGACCTACATTTTTCTTTCACAGAACTGTTCTGGGTGTTCTGGCTCCTTTGCTGTTCCAAATAAACTTTAGAATTAGCTTGTCAAGATCTGCAAAAATATTTGTATTTTTTTAATTCTGAGATTGCATCAATTCTACAGATCAAATTGTAA
This sequence comes from Montemys delectorum, assembly GCA_019843815.1. Classification (NCBI taxonomy): domain Eukaryota; kingdom Metazoa; phylum Chordata; class Mammalia; order Rodentia; family Muridae; genus Montemys; species Montemys delectorum. The sequence continues at coordinate 48,586 of JADRCD010213132.1, forward strand.
AGAATTAGCACTTGATAATATTAATTTGTCTAATTCATGAGTATGTTGCATCTTTTCATTTACTTAGATAATTTTTCACCAATTCACAGTGGTACAAGCGTGGACCATGGGAGCTTGGGCCATAGCCAAGCAATCACTGGAAGGCCATCCTCCCTCAGAGCTCACTGTAGCCTAGGGAAGTTTGGAGACTTACCTTGATTCAGGTGAAGTTTGAGAAGTCAAGTTGGTACCAGTCTTGGCCTGTGTTGCCTTGCTAAATCTGATTTAAAGAGTTCCCTGGAGGTCAGGATGCTACCCTAGTGAGGAGCCTCTCTCTCTCTTTTTTTTTAATTTTAATTTTAATTTTTTTAAATTTTTGTCAGCCATGAGGTTTTCTCCACAAGGGATTAGACATTCTTCCAATGGTCATCCTGACAGAGTCTTGATCTTTTAGAAGTGATATCCATAAACACAAATACATTTGGATTAAAAAGACAGTATATCATTTTTAAAATGACCTCATGTTTACCATTTTCATTTTACAGTTAAAATACATTCAAATAAGGTGTGCTTTTTGGATTTGGGGGTTTGAGTTTTTTCCATTTGTACTGAGAGGAGTCTCAGTATGAAGCCCTGGTTGGCTTGGGACTCACTATTAGCCCAGGCTTAAATTCACAGAGATACATCTACCTTTGCCTACCAAGTGCTAGGATTAAAGGGATACTTTGCTTTGTCCAGCCTCATCTTAGATCTTATGAGAGTAAATATAATTTTATTTATGCCTTTCTTCTGGTTCTATAAAGGAAGTCATTTTATAATTGTGCAAATAAGATGAAAGTATATCTTTTTTGTTTTTAGTTTCATTTTCATTTAGCAATAATTTCCAGTAATATAGAACTCTTGATAATGATTGCTGAATGAATAATACAGAGTATTATTTTATGCAGTTAATAATACAGCATATCACTCCCTTCTTGTTTTAACCTAAGTCCCCATTATTAAAAACTTCTAAAATTAAAAAAAACGTTTTTCAGTATCATATTTCTATGAGAGAATTGATTTTGCCATTCATCTAATATAGAAAAAGGTACTTGGGTATTTGTTAGAAAAATATTTTCTAAACAACCTTGTCTGAGACAATATTTAGCAAGCATCTCCAGAAGTGGGTACCCTATACATACTAAGGGCATCAGAAGAAAATAGAGAGGTTTCCGCCATGGAGTTTAGTGGCTTCCGCAGTGAATGATAATTCTTGAATAGATACCCAGGTTCACACCTCCTGCTTCCAGCCCTTCTGATTCGTGCACGGGGCCTTTGGTCTTACTTTCCGGTTATCATTACTGTGTATATTATTGTGTTTTGACATGCATATGCCTAATCTTGGTCTTTCTGTGACTGCACCTCCCTCCTCCTCAAGGCAGCTTGCTCATGCATTCTTTTTGAAGGTCTGGGCTTTCATTACAGCCAAGCACCTGCTGCTTCAGGCCTGCCTCCTCTCGTTTCAGGGATGTCCTTAGTCTCTCCTCAGCAAGCCCATTTGTCATCTGCCTCATCCTTTGGCAGCACCTATTCTTATAGCAGTAATATTACAGCTTTCTCACATCAGCTTTCCTTCGTAATTCTCACTTAAGTGTGCCTGCATTATCCTAAAGAGCTTCCCACCCCAGAATTATTTTGGAATGGCACAATTTCAAGTCCACTGGCCTGGAAAATGTCACAAGAATGGAAAGTTCTCACCCATGCTACTTGCTGGAACATGGCTTTGCATCGCTGCACCCGCGCAGTTAATGTTAGTGAAACTGTCTACTAGTGGCATGTCTCTACTAAGTAACTGCCGAAATACAATTCCACCGTGAAAACAGCTTAATACCATTAACAAGAAGAAAATAAACATAAAACTGCGTATAATAACACATATATTTTATTATTAGTGTGACCCTCGTGTCTTCAGACCTCATTAACCCAAGGCTAAAATAAGGTCAGCCAACAAATGCTTATGTTTCCTGGCTAATGGCCTCACTTACATAGTTCTAAAACCTTTGCCCTTCTGGATCTCATTCCCTGAATCTCCTGGGTTGTTCCTGGAAGTCTTCATGATATGTGTGTGCAGTCCTCTTGTCTCCCACACTCTCTGATGGTAGATTCCTCTGTGAGTTTGTACAGCTCAAAAGGAAGGTGCTCACTATGCCATAGGTGCTCACTATGCCATAGGTGCTCCCACAAATATGGCTCCCATGCTCCTGGGAGACTCTTCTCACAACTTCTTGCGGTCATGAGACTTCTTGCTTGCAGCGGCATGAAGTTCTGTCTCCTTAGGTCATAGTCATGATGCTCAGATATGTTCTTTAAGGAATGTTTGTTCTAATGAGATTTCACAAAGGCAGAATATTTTTAAAGGAAATGTACGTTACACATAAAAATTCAACCATATATTTGGTGTGTGTGTGTGAGAGAGCGCATGCGAGCATGTGCGTGCACCTGCACACATTCATTATGGGCACATCGTCACTGAGATGCCTTTTGTCACTGAGATCCAGCACTGAATGTGCCTTATGTTGCACCATGTCTTATAAGGGAGTGTTTCCTTCACATCTGATGTGGGAGCTATCTGCAGGAACAGTACGTGATTCCTATTGATCATTTCCAGTATCTTAGACTCAAGCTCACATATGCATGTCCACATGTGTATACATGCATGCACACCAGTTATGCTCACCTGTTCACACAAATGACACAGGTCTTCCTTGTGCCTCGTCTTCCCATCAATCACGACATCCCATCTGTCACAACCCAGAAGCCCAAGGGTTTTCTACTTCACATTATAAGATTAATTGCAAATCATCTTGTATTTTTGTATTTCATTTTATGACAATCAACTTTAGTAATTGAGTTTTTAGATTAGATGGAAAATAACCTAACCATACAATATTACACAATTTTCAGAGAGATTTTCCCAAGATCTATTATTGGTTATGTTTGAACAGAAATAATTTATACTGACTAGTATATTGAACTGAAAAGTACAGCTATATCTCTTTCTACTGCATAAAGTGCTTAGGAGTATGCATAGCGTTAGACTAAGCCTTGAGCGAGCATGCTTTGAAGCGATATTGATGATGCTGCATAATGAGAATGAGAATGAAAGAAGAATTCCCACAAAGTTCTCCACAATACTCAAACTGCCTCCATGGACGGCAGCTGACGCTCAGATTGACTTGTGGGAAGAGGACAGTCAGTGCCAGTTTAACTAACTTGTTTCCTCTGGACGGGTGTTCCTATCACTTTGAATTAAATATGGAAAAATCAAATAACCTTTCAGTCTTTGCCTAACATGGGCCATCTGAAGGCTATCTTCTGACCTTACATTGCTTGGTCTTTCAAGACCCCGAGTCATTGTCCTCTTCCTACTTCTGAAATGTTTTCCGTTCTTCTTACAGGATGGTCCTTTTCCATCTCTTTTGCTGCACTGCCCTGTTGCTTGTTATAACTCTCTCAGAACTCCCAGGCTCTCTGACCTCTTCTGTCTTATGTCAACGTATCCTAGATGAGCTTCTATGTCTGGAGGCCATTCAGAGAGCAGTGTGTCTCAAAGCCACAGTCCCAAGTACCATCTCCTCACATCCACAGATTCAGTGTCATGCCAAGGGCTCCACTAGGAAGTGCAACAGAAACCACAAGCTGAACACATCCAGTACAGATACTATTTCCTTTCCCTCAATTGCTCACCTCTGGTTTTTCTATCCAAATTTTCCTCAGGCAGAATAGCTGAAATTTTCCTTTTGTCTGCACTTCTTCAGCAACCACAACCAAATACCTTGTTCACCCTCACGTTCTGTAGAAGTTTCTGATTATCATTTTTGTTCAGATGCTAATCTAGTTGTTTTCTACCAGGCTATTAGTCCCAGCCACCATGGTTTTCTGTACAGTAGTTGACAATGAAAGCAGTTGACTGCTTCCATTCCTAACCTTTGGCCCATATTCCTTCTTCATTCCTTATTTTTTTTAATGAAAATCCTACTTACACTCATGCCAGACCTTTTCTATCATGTTGAGAATAGAATCTACTTACCTTGGAGTACAAGACACTGCAAACTCTTCCCCCACCTCATCTGACCTCATTGTCTGACTTCTGATGCTTCTTGACCCTTGCCCTGCTCCCTGATCGATCTTCTTCTTCAGTATTGTGTTGTTTCTCCATGCAGAACTTTCAACAAAGCTGGATCTCCGGCCCCACAGGAACTCTACATCCCTCCTCATTCTTCAGAGGTCTTTGATATGTCTGAATCACTCAAACACTTTCTGTCTGGTATGTTGATTTAATTCTCTGCTGGTATGTTGATTTAAATGTCTGCAAAACAGTATTTTTAGAAGTTTGTTTATTGATGTTCAGCTCCCCCAAATGTGAGTAAATGTATCTTTTCTTCACTCCAGTTTTCCCAGCGCTCAGACAAATTCCTGGAATTGTAGACTTTCAACACATTCTTCTTTGTAAATTTTCATTTCATTCAAACAGACCAAACAAACAGACTCCAACAAATAAAACTCAAAGAAACAACATACTCTTTTAGTCATTACTTTTTTCTGTTTTAAATAATAAAACTTTATTGGTGCTAGGTCAACTCAGGAGGCATGCCATTTTAAAAATATTTATGTGTGTGCTCATGCCCATGAGCGTTCAAGTCCCTGCAGAAACCTTCGAAAGGGTATTGGGTCCCTCAAAGCTAAAGTTATAGACATTTAAGAGCAAGCCGATGTTGGTGGATGCTAAAAACTGAGTTCCAGCTTTCATGACTAGGAAGTGCTCTTTACTAAGCTATCTCTCCAGCACTGAAACATGCTACTTAAGAGAATTCATTTATTTTATTGTATTTTATGTATATGTATGTTATTTTATGTAAGTGTGTGTGTGTGTTAGTGTGTGCATGGGCACAGCACAAATGCAGGAGCCCACAGATGTTGCAAAGTGGCATCTGATCTTCTGGAACTGGAGTTACAGGTATCTGTGAGTCACAAGAGGTGTGTTGGAAACCGAACAAGAGTCCTGTGCAAAGCAGTAAGCATGCATAACTACTGAGCCATTTCCGCATCCCCTAACAGACCATTCTGATACTATTGTTCAGTGCAATGTGTTCTGGTTATTAACAGAATTTTATACTTATGGTTTCCTATATTTCTATCCCTTTAAGCACTTATTTGTATATGTTTTTCTTTCCCTAGAAGAAACTTAATTGTCTACAAATTTCTACTTTCTTCTTGCCTCTTTAGGATTAGAATTCTGTATAGTCAAAATACTAACTGCTTCGGTGTCTGTTGAAGATATAGATTTCCTATGACAGAAAAATTGGAGCCCATTATGTGAAATCTTTGAGAAGAGTATTTGAAAGGTATTGACTAAACTATTAGGTGGATATTCTTTTACATTTGCATCTTGCCAATCTTGCTGCCTGCAAAATGAGCATGATGCTCAGAACTGTAGCAACTAATTTGCGATGGTGAGACAATGGTGAAGAAGGAAAAGATAAAAAGATGGTAGAGGAAAAGGAAGATACATCTATGGTCATGAGGAGTCAATGCCATGACAAGTTTGAACTGACAGTCTCTAGATTTATGCATAAACCAATCACGTTTAACCCATCATTATTAGAGTTTTCTCAGTTCAATATAATTCATCTGATTTCTCAGCCTCCCCCCCCCCCCAAAAAAAACCCATGTTACTTTCTTGAATGTTGAAACTATCAAAAGTTAGTCTTGGTAAATTGCTTCATAAAATGTTTTTTCTAGTCTTATGACATAATTTGGTAGTGTGTATTTTCCCTGTAAGTGTTGACCTTTCCCTGTCCTCTATTTTGATAAGACCCTGTAGCTTGGAAAAGGGATTTATATTCTAATGACTGATGTCCATATGTGTAAAGCATACATCATCTGCTATCTAACCTTTGATAAATTTCTTAATTTATCCAAGTCTTATTTTTTTTATATCACCTCATATAATTTTAATACCATTATCCCTTTGGGGCATGCAGAAATGATGTAAATTGTCTGTCTCTTGCTTAGGGTCATACTTTTCCACACAGGTCTAAATGAGTAAAAAAAAAAATGTCACAAGTACACATCCAAGATTTTTACATTTTGCTTAAGGTAAATATATCTTAATTATACTATAAGTAGACAAATCATCAGTGGGAAGAAGAAACTCGTTTCCTTTCGGTGTTTTAGCATGATGCCATCATTTTCACAATAAAAGTGTGGAGATCCATGCAGAGGGGGTAGGGAGTTCACTGATAGTTTACATTGAAACTCAGGAACAGAGGATTACATCCTGCTATAAATACAGACAAAGTGCCATAGCATGCTGAAGAGTTTTTCTACTCTTGGACTCTCCCATTAGAGAACCTTATCCCCAAACCAGCAATTCATGATGGTTTTGTGACAGTAAATGAACAGTCGTATGCTAAAGAGAACAATAGGTGGTTTATATTGAGTCAAATATGAGTGACCATGATCCAGGAACATGGGTTCATATCATCTTCAATAATATGCTTGTTGTAGAAGATGTCCCATGAACATTGATATTCACAAAACAAAAGAAAACTTAAATCAATGCATTTACCATATATATTGGGGGTGCATCTGGTCATTAGGGTTCAGAGGAGCTGGGGAGTTTCAAATGCTAGCCTATAATAGTCTTAAGTTTAAAATTGGTGAGAGTTAGTGGTCTGCAATTGAAAAGTTTGCCCAATGCTCACAAACATAGAGCTTGGTAATAAATGGTTATCAAGCCAACTAAAGACAGCCCAAGATAATTTTGGTTCTGCATCTGCAGCATTCCACATCTCTGCCATCATCAAGATGTTTCATTCAGTTTGTCAGCCTGTCAGTCTGTAAGCCTGTCAGTCTGTCTGTGAGCCTGTCAGTCTGTCTGTTAGCCTGTCTGTCCGTACATCCATCCATCCATCTGTCTGTCTGTCTGTCTGTCTTCAGTAGCCACAGTGGAGATGTGGATTCTTCAGAGAACAGCAGCAGTTCAGTTTCTGATTGCCCAGACCTGAAGTTTAGGAAGCAGAGACTCAAGGTTACATTTCTCATTTATATTGTGGCATCAGTTCCCCCGGCCTTGGAACAACTTTTAAGGAAGTGATGGCTCAAAAATTGGAAGAGGGGTCTTGTAGTGTCTGTGCTCTGCCAATGTCAAGTGTGTATAGCTTTTGAGGCCTCAAGGAACTCTGCAGGGTAGCCCCTTCCTTTTGGACCGATGGTATTTCTTGCCTGAGTTTGTGAGTTCTTTTCTGTAGAGACTTCCCTCCTCCTCTCACTGTAGCACATATGGGAGCACCCTCCCCATCATTTGGGAGGTACCAATTTGGTTCTGTGAAAGACAGACTGCCTTTTCACATTGGACGTTATCCTGTGCTTTAGGAAAACAGCTGTGGGGAAGCCAGATGACCTGCATTTAACCAAACAGCTGCTGCCCAGAGCCACCAGCAGAACCTGAGTCTTTGTGGATGGAGTCATGTTGCATCCACATTTGTTTGTGACATTAGTTGCCTGGGTTCTGAATGATGGCTGAGTCTCCTCCGGATTGAATCGTGAAACACAGTAGATGGGCTTCTGAGCTGGGTGGTTTAAGGCAACTCACTCCGAGAACAGACCAAATAGATGTGAGTTGGAAGAATTGCTCCTTGTTTGCTCATCAGATGAAAATTTATTGTTTTGTGTTCAAGATAACTTATCTTTTTCAGGTTATTTCTGAAGTGAGATTATTGAAGGAATGATTTCATGATCTATACTGATGAATGGTGCATTTATTGATGAGGGAAAGAGCCCAATGTCACTATTCAGTGCGTGTGTGCCCGCGCACACACACACACACACACACACACACACACACACACACACACACACACACACAGCCCTCTCTCAGGGAGTGACTGTAACTATGGATTTAGATATCTTTATTCCCGTCTTTGTGAAATAAACTCTAAAAACCATGGAATAAACTCCATTTATTTTTGCTCCTTTTACCTCCTCACCTGTACCCTGCACAGTAATTTTACTCCCCAGGACAGCTTTTAAGATTCTAATCTTGTTCTTGTCCAGCACTTTTCTCACAGCAGTGTGGAGAAGGCTGGACTTCCTCCAGTACTGTATAGAAAGGAGACTCTGGCTTGGAAATAAGAGTGCTGTTTATGTTGAGATTCCCTTAGCTTAGCTGAACCTTCGATTATGTCGCCCATTCAGATAACCAGATTTTTACCCCCTATGGTCTGTTTCCATTCTCGGAGAATTGTCAACAATTTACTTCTGCTCTGGTGATTATTTTCATGACAGAGAAGGGGGGGAGAAAAAAAGAGAGGGAGATTTTGATAACAACAATATGCACAGAATTCTAAGCACATTTTTAAAAGATAAGATATGATATAAATAGTTTCCTTTAAAACTGGTAAGTTGAATTCAGTCAGAACTGAGTTGGCATTTGTAAGCTGGACCAGTGTTTAAGTATAAATCACACTGCTAACTTCATTTCCAAGAGCATGGAAAAGACCTTTATTTTTAGTTCAGAAACTGAAGAATATAATTAGGTTTAAAATTGAAGATGATTTTTATAATTTTAATGGATACAAATTTTGAGCCAAGTACTTCTTTTATTTGAGTGGGAACTGGATGGCTTAGAATCAGAACGGATGGACTTGCAATTGCTGATCAATTAGTGCATCAGAATACCCACAATGCAAACCCTCTAACTTAAGATGTTTTTCTCATTCAGTCTATGACATCTTGTTTTCTTTAGTTATTCATCCTCACTGTACATATTCATCTATACACAGTAGAAAGTTGGTGAAGATATGGAGATCAATGGCTCCTGCTTACTGGGTGAGACACTTAGGATTACCTCATCAGAATCCTGGGAAATCTTGTTTCATACAAGCCCTTACCACTGTGGAACGTTTACAAGGACCAGAGATTATTTAAAGCAGAGACGTATTGTCATGGACTTTGTTAAGTTCCACATTTATGGCTCTGTGTAGGGAATGCACATAAATGGCATTTCTAATCTATTCCTGTTATATCAGAGAAGTTCACGCCCTGCTCTCAGCATTTCCCAACACAGCTGTAGTTTAAAGCCTATTTTTTAAATAAGTGATGCTCAATTTGTCTTTGATGATCCGGATGATTCAGGTGAGATGGGAGCACGTTGGGCCCTTATTTGCATAAAAATTAATCACAGAAAAATGTAAATTGATAAAATTTTGCCTGGCTTTTTCCCCCTATTTGAGAACCCGAGGACAGCTCCCAAAAGCAATCATCTCAGCATGGGGCTGCATTGGATGCTGTACAAATGATCACATTTGTGTTGAATACTCACTCATTTAAATGTCAGCACTGATGGGGCGGTACATCAGTGGAAAAAATGAAAACTAAATACACAGCAGCTGAACACTATCAAACCCGTGGGCACTCTTTAGAGATATATGATCTAATGTGAAAAAATTGCAGATTAATTATCCTTTTTGCAAAATGGTAATTGTTTTAGTATCACACCAGAAAAAAATCTGCAATTTATTTGGAATCAAACAAAAAACCCATAATGTTAAATACGTCATTACATCATTGTGTTTATTAGAAGCCTACAATTAATTCCTGAGGCTCCTTTGGTCTTTAAAGCTGTGTAATATGAAACAAAAGAATGTTGCTATAAATTTTCAAGCAAATGCTTATCTTTCAAACGAGTTGGACTCCCATGAGAGAGGAGCCAGGCTTATGGAGTTTACTGGATACAGCGTGTTCATCCTGATGTGCTGCTGACATTTCTAATCGTATATGCATGGGTCGCTTTAAAGCTAACAGGTTAAAATGTGAAGTTTATGTTCAAAGAACAAGGAAGTTTAACACATCCTGGAAGAAGGTCTGGAGCCTTCTCATTGGCAGAAGCTTGCAGAAAAACAACAGTTTTTACTGTTGGATTTAGAAAATATTCACAGGTCCTACACAAGAGGAAAGCTGGGCTGCATGGTTGACGTGAATGAGAATCTAGGCGTGTGGCTTCTGTCTCTCTAAATGAAGAATTTAGAATTGCAGTCAGGAAAAATAGAAAATCCTAAAACACTATTTAGTAAAAATGGGTAAAAGCAAGGCTTTAGTAACACTAAATAAAGTATGGTAAAAGGCCTTTATTGATATCACTATAGTGATTCCATAGTTCATCCAGTTTTGCTTGTTTGTTTGTTTGTGCTACTGGGTGGCTCTCCTTGGCTCCTTTATGCCTGCTGCTTTGGTGATCTCAGTATATGTTCCATACAGTGCTATAGCTGTGATACAGAGCTATGCTATATTGGAACATGCATTGTAATGACTGAAACTTAAAGCATGTTAGAATTAGAAAGGAAGATAACGTGAGAACCCATTGTTTTCCCTTGCCCATTTAAAGCAATCCTATTTATTTCCTACTCCATTCACTTCATTCAACTCTGGCAACTGTACCAGCATATTTCTAAGCTTGAAATCTCTTGTTCTTGGCAGAGTTGATTTGTGTTAGATAACTCAGTGACCAGTCCTTAAAACTTGGTCTTAGAGACCAAGTCTTCTGGGGAGATGGACTATGAATTGATCTTTAATAATAATGAATAGCATGAGTTATATACTATTCCTGTTATTTAACAATGTACATTCAGTACTAGACATCAGCCATTCAAGGCAGCTCATTATGAGCTTTATGCTTTACAAATAATGATGCCTTTATAACAATCTACGAGTAGTAATGGTCTTACCCCAAGTGTACCATACTCAAGGTCACCCAGCCAGTCCAGACAGTGAAAACAGAAACGAACTCCACAGAGATACCTTTTCTTGCTTCCCTGCATTCATTCCACTGATTAAAGCAGGGGTCCAGGGCAAGATCCAAGCTGCCTAGATTTATGGTTAATATTGACCAGTGTTTATAAATACATGTTGAGTTTGGGCTCTGTGGCAGACATTGTTCCACGCATGGGGGACACACTGAGACAAAGTGTAAGGCAAAAGCAGAAACAGAAAGCATTTCCTATAGGCTGACCCATGTCAACAGGCTGTGACAAGTGGAGGATTGCTTGCTGTGTTTGTTGAGTTTTTTGGGGGTGTTGGGTGCAGTGTTACTAACATAGCACTATGGGATGCACCAAGGCACCAGACAATGGGAAGCACTGTAGCTCCTCTCACAGCAATCCAGTACCATCCCCTACTCAGCTCGGCCTTGGAACTCTGACTAGAGGTGGTGAGGGAATGAAGGACAGATACACAGACATGTATACAGTAGAGCTGGGGTCAGGTGGGGTGTGCACAATCTGATGAAGTGGGACCTGCTACAGCTATAGCATGGAACCTCAGCATGTTTCTTAGGTATTGCACAGGTTCAGGAGTAGCTTGTCTCAATCAGAGATCTCGGTAGGAAACAAGTCTCAGGCTACAAAAATCAGGGCAGAGGAAGCTGCAGTTGCTAGGTTTTATACACACTTGTCATTTGCAGTGCTCACATCCCCTGAGGGCAGCTTTGCCATCCAGCTGAGCCTAGCTTATATGGGGAAAACATGGCTTTGTCAGTTTCCCATTGGTCTAAAGCCTTGGAGTCCTTGGCAGCATGGCTGCAATCATGTCAACAATACACATTCAGTTTACTAACTCAAGAGTTTCCTCTGCTCCCTACCAACCAGAGAGAAGCTCACCTCACATCCTACTATCAAGTACATGTGGCAGTCATTTACTGGTGACAGTCTTACCTGACACTTTCCTGTACGTACAACTGTGGGACCCACCCCTGTGGGACCTACCATTTGCTGGGATGTACAGGGAGAGCCAAGCTTAGCATCAACTCTTCCTGTGACCAGCTCAACAAGTCTCCTTAGGTCTCAAGTGTTAGATGACATAAGAAAAACAGTAAATTCCTTTCAGGTCTAACAAAAGAATTGTCTGAAACTGGCATGGTAAGCAAGCGTGTTCCCTGCCCGCCTTTAGTCATGACAATGGGGAAGAAAACAGACATGTCACATATTACCTCACCATGTACTCTGTCAGCATCTGACCATGCCTGAAGGGTTGTTCACAAGTACAAGATGACATAACTTCCTAGTTATTTCATACATTAACACAGGCTAAAAGGGTCGAGTAACCCCACAATTAATACCTACTCATTTTAAGATTCCTCTTACAATCAAGTTTGGAGAATAATTTGATATTAAGGCCGTTGGGAGAAAAGTGATGTCTTTTTCTCAATGATTGCCAGGGTACCTGTCTTAGGATCAGAACACAGAGGCAACAACATAATTACATTGTGTAGGGTAGGATGGAAGGGGAGATGGAAGGATATGGAAAGAAAGAAGCAATCAGTTGTGTTTACAGTTAGAATTGACCAGCCATGATGCTTTAACACAATTCTGTTAGGAGATGAAGCATCCAAACAGTTGCCACCAAGGTAACAAGGTAACAAGTTACCAGGAAAAGGGATTTTGAATGAAGATGCCTCGTGAGTTATTGATGACATTTTAGTCATACACTAGTTACAAAAAAACCCAAGTCATGGATCACGGCCATTGTATAGACAAACAGGTCCCAGTCCAACTGCTTCTTAAATTCTTCAATGCATTTCTACTAAATTCCTACCTACTCTTCACTAGCTTACAGACAATCCTATCCCATGGCAGACAGCTCAGGTTGGTCATCCCCTAAGACTTCCACCTCTGTCCTTAGTCTCTCAGACTCAGACAGGAGTGAGGTATTTGCTGTGTCCTTGTGCTGTGTTGCTGTGCTGTGCTAGGGAGTGCCACAGACAGGGTGAGTTGACTGAAGAACAATTTTACTGTTTAATGCAAGCGCATTCAACTCTGCATTTCAATAGCTGTGTTTGGCTGGGGACCACCATACTAGACAGCAAAACTGTACTGTATCACTAGCTGCTTCCCTGGCTGTATCCTGCCTTCCTCCTAACAGAAAGTCAAGAGCTTCATTTTATTTTATTTTAGATTATTTTATTTCATTTTATTTTATTCCTTCATCCTCTCCTTCATTTCTCCCTCCCTTCCTTTCTTTTCTCTGTCTCTTCTACCTCCTCTTCTTTTCTCTTGTGTGTCCTAGTGATTGATCCCATGTTCCCACATATAATAATCAAGTGTTTTACAACAAAACATCTTACCAGATCTAACCAATACTTTCTTTTATTTATTGAAATGGGGCCTTATACATAGTCCAAACAGTCTCAGCCTAAGTATTTAAAATTTTTATTTATTTTAATACATCAATAATGAATAAATATTATATACTAATGCTATATAATTATATATAATACATTAATGTTATATAATTTATTCTATGCACATCATAATTATATCATAATTAATAAATATGATTAATAAAATGTAATAATATATTTTCATGTATATCACTTATGCATGTATGTATGGTCTTTGAGATAGTGCCCCCATTCTCCTCTTTTATCCCCTTTACTTCACTTCAAATACCTTCTACATCCCCTCCTACTTCCATGTCTGTTTTGTGCATGTGTTATATTTTTATAATCCTTTTTAAATCCCCCTAATGCTTAATAGAATTCCTTAGATGTGGTATATATAAGCACTCAATAGTTTGTGGTATGATTTAAAACATTTAGGGGACAGAGTCACCTTCACACATAGGGATGGGAGCTCTATCAGTAGAGCTTCCAAAAGCTGAGCTTCATGACTGTGGCACAGACCTTCACCTTCTCATCATGAACAAGGGCTTTCCTCAGCACCTCCTGCACATTGTGGTTCAGATGGCATGCTAGATGTGGGGATACAGCATGAGCAGGATGGTTAGGAACTGCTTCTCACAGACCTTGCAGGTTAGAAAAAGAGGATAAGAATGATCATACAGTTATTAGCTGAGTGTTACATGCTATTGGTGAAGTGTCTGCAACACAGAAGAGTCTAATCTACATGGGTCTTAGGAGGTTTCGGTATGCCTTCTGATCCATATCAGAATGTCTAAAACACTCACAAATGATGTGGATACCACAGAGCTGTGAGAGAATTTCATATCTTTAGTCACTTCTCACATCAGCATTGAGACATATTAAATAATAGAGTTAAAATACCAATATTTGCCCAGTAACATCTTTTACAAACATTTTCAAATGTAGTATCACTCCTTTAGAAAAACAAAATGAAATATGCATACATAATTTTAAATGTTAATGTTTTTGTGTTAGCGATTGCATTTCTAAATAGCTAGCCTAAGGAAGTTATGATACATATTGAGAAGGTAGAAGTGAGTGAGCACACACACACACACACACACACACACACACACACACACACACATATATATATGATACTTTATATAATCCTAAACCTTAGAAGCATCCCAAGTGTTTTAATGTAAAGATTTATTTAAGAAATGCACAACATACTTTTAAATTTTTATTTTGAAAGTGTAGTACATGTATACAAGTCTTGCACATACCCATCCCTTACTCCTCCCAAGAACATATTTTTGATCTCCTATCCAAATTCATGTCTTTTTAAAAGACCAAATAATCACAATTAATGTCACACCTATGTGCATGTATATGGAATCATCCATGAGTCCTGGACAAACTATCAGTGGCCACTCCTCCTAAAGAAATCTGCCTGTCCTGCCCTTAGAAGCCATTAACTGCCATTAGCTTCTCAGCCTATAGTGGGCCATCAGGAGCTACTCCATGGTATACACTAGAATTTCATGATGGGGATCTTGTGAGTATAACCCTCACTGCTGTGAGTGTGTGTGTGTGCCAGCCATGTCATGTCAAGGGACCAGCCTTTCACGGCTCCCCATCTCTTCTCAGTCATGTGATTCTTTCTGCCATGTTCCCTGAGCTATTGCCTGAAGAGGTGACAGAATCCATCTGTGTCTAAGCACTCAGAGTCCTTCATTCTCTGCATTTTGAAGATTTACAATACTCTATATTAATCATTACCATCTGCATTAAGAATTTTCTCTGACCAAGGTTGAGAGCAGCACAAAGTCTATGGATAGAAACATAAATATTTAAAAGAGAGTTTGAACACATGAGTATTAGCAAAACAACAACAATAGGTTCTCCCTGAGAGCCTATGACTTCCCTAGTCATGGATTCAGGGCAATATACAATACCAGGCATGAGTGCCCTTGTGAGGAGCAGTCCTCAGGCCCAGTCAAGAGAGTGATTAGTTATTCCTGAAATAGTCATACTTCTTCTGCAGCATTGGACATATCTTGCTTGGTAGGCCATTTATTATTGTAGCTCAGAATGGCCTCGAACTTGTTATGTAGCTGAGGATGACCTTGAACTCCTACTCTTCCAGGCTCTACATTCCAAAAGCTAAAATTACAAACCACCACCACATTCTCTTTCTCTACCTTTCTTTTTTAATATTAACATGTAAGCAATGTCAATCTAGTTAAGTCAGGATAATTTCTCCACTTTAAGGCCCTTAACCATGTCTGAAAGGTTGAATTTATAACATCTACAAATATCAGGGATTACCTGAGGGTATCTTCTAAGAGGTGATATTGCACCTGTCACAGGTGATTCTGCCTATGACTTTCTGTAACGGCCTTGGCAAAACAAATACATCCTTTTTGAAGAATAACACAACTGATTGGTAACAATGAAATTTTAGACGCATATTGAGAAAAATCTTGAGCAGTGGACCTTGCAGTCCTTACCACACAAGACAATCCTTTGCCATACTTAGGAAATGTATGATCTTGCATTCTCTCATTTTAAGCTTAAGGTTTAAGAATTCAGGAATCTTGAGGAAATATATATATATATATATATATATATATATATATATATATACATATATATTGAGTGGCAACTTATAGTTCTCAGTTGAATTTATGTATTCAGTGTGTGTGTGTGTATGTGTGTGTGTGTGTGTGCGTGTGTGTGTGTGTGTGTGTGTGTAGGATGCACACCTGTAAATGTGTTCAAGTCTACATAGGAACATAGCTGTGGATGGATGTGCATGGTACATGTGTAGATGTCCAGAGTTGCACTTGGGCTTCTTTGGATCACTCTACATTTTTGTTTTGTGGAAGCAGCATCTCTCGCTAAACTTGGCACACTCACTGATTCAACTAGCATTGGCTAGCCACATTGCCTTGGGTATTCCCTATCTCAGCTTCCTGAGTCCTGGTGTTTCAAGTGACACCCAAACCTGTCCAGTTTCTATGAGTTATGGAACTCTGAACCCTGATCATCACACTTGCAGAGCAAATGTTTTATCCACTGAGCCATCCCACCATGTAGCCCCTTGTTTATCACTTACACTTGTATTATGTATTTGTGTGTACTCAGTATATATATATATACGTATATATATGTATATATATATACGTATATATATATATGTATATATATACATATATATATATATATGTGACAGAAAATAACCTTCATTCTTTCTTAAGAGCTGTCACCTTTTTTAAGACAGAGTCTCACTGGTATAGAGCTCAGGGATTAGGCTAGAACCCCTAAGATCCTCCTGTCTGCTTCTCTGGCACTGAATTATAAGCAAGTGTCATGAATTGTGCTGTTTTAATAAGTTTGGGTAGTCAAACTCTGATCTTTATGCTTACAAGACTAATGATTTACTGTCTGATACATTCCTCTATGGCTGGGTTTTAAATATAGTTTCTTAGTCATTTATTTATTCAATACATATTCAATGCATATATAAGGAGTTGAGCAATTCTCCCTTCTGAGACCTGAGGACTAACTTCCCATTTTCTTTTCATTAACCTTTTCAACTCCCTGGAGGAAAGCGAGCCTTTGGTAAGGTTTCTGCAAAACTGTGTGAACATTGTGCTTACACTTCCTGCTCCCGTGTCCCTGGGACTTCTTCCATTAGTCCATCCCTTTTGGCAAACTTGGACTACTCAAGAATAGAAACTGCCTGGTTCCTTGAACCTTTGCATTATTAATCCAGATGCTAAACATGTGTTGCCAAAATCAACTTTAAACGAAGGACCCTTGTTACTTCATTATATATGTAGATTTCCTGTTAATATTTATTCTTCCCTGTTCCCTCAAAGCTTTGTGACCCCACTTTTTCTCCTCCTTAGACAGCTAGTTTTTGATTGACATGGGACCACTACTGTGGCCTTCTTTTCTTCTTGGTTTCTCCTTATTTATTTTTTCCATTTATTTTCTGGGATCCTTGGCTGGCAGAGAACCCAACAGACAACATAATATCTACAGACTCTCAAAGATATCTGGAGAAATGTCTCTCAAGACAGGTACTTTTTTAAAAGCCAGTATTCTCTTTCTTCATGCCTACCAAGCTCTTTAGACATATCCTAAGCAGTGATAGTTAAAATCCACTCCACAATCCATTGGGTATGCAAGTAGAACCATCTTCCATTGATCCCTGACCCCAGACTTCAGACCTGATGAAACTACCTTTTTGTTCAGCTTCTTTGCTTGTAATGAGCATATTTGTAGCTATCTTCAAGACATCTGCTGCCTATTGGATGTCATTTTTTCCCTATATTTTGTCTTACAATGTGTTGTTGCCTCTTTTTTTAAAAACAAAATCTTTCCATGTATAAACTCTTAGCATCCTTTTGAAGTGCTGTGATTTTGAGGCTGTAAAAATGTTTCCATGGGCTGCAGACTTGCTGCAGGAGCATGAAGTCTTGAGTTCAAATCCCTGGCATCCCATAAAAAGATGGGTGTGGTCATATGCCTATAACCCCAGAATGGTGGGGACAGGGAAGCAGGAGGATTGCTAGGGCTTGCTGGCCAACAGCCTAGATCCAGGTCTGGTTAGAGATCCTGTCTCAAAAGAATAAAGGAGTGAAGGGACAGGCCAGTCAATGTCCTCCTTTTGCCTCAGTGACTGTGTACAGACACATATTCCCCTGTAGACCCAGAAACACGTGTGCCACACAATTCACCACTTTCTGTTCTTGCACGTGCAAAATAAAAAAATACATATATATAAAAATAAATAACTCTAACTTTCCTGAGGGTTAAACCACTCCAAAACTCTTTGCATTTCCTGTGATGTCTAGCCTAGGCACACAGGCAGCTAGGGGTTAATAGACAAGACCATCTCCCCTACTTGCAGAAAATAAATATGGAAACTTCAGAGCGTTTATCTGCTAAATATGTGACAGACCAAAGCTATCCTATAGGAAGCAGATTCAGAAGACTGGAGTGCCCTGGGAGTTCTAACCCTAAATGAGCACCCAGTCGAAGAAATTTTATTTTATTTATTTTTCTTACAAAGCTTGCACTTGGTAGAGGCTTTCCATAGCTGCAAAGAGAACTTGCTTTTACACCAAGTCTGAAATCCCTGAGTACAGGGGGTAATGATAGGGTTTTAGAGCTGAATATAGATTACTCCTATGGATCCAGAATCTAAATAGCCAGGAAATTCACCCAACTAGAAAAGCAACATAGAGCAGGTAAAAGACATTTTCAAAAAACAAACTTCCAAGAGATGTTATGACTGGCTTGGCATCTATTTGTTTTTCCTAGATACATGCATGATGCTCACACTGTGAGCCACATAAGCTCATAATAAGCCCACATGAGCTTCCACTGTATGACATAATCTTTTAAAAATAACGACAATGCTCTTTAATCAAATATAATAAAGACAGATAAATTATGTTGAAATAAGTATCATTTCAACATCAGGGCCATAATTGAAACAACCTCTCATTCCTACAAATTCCCAATGCCTCGAGGCTGATTATGGCCTAGTAGTCTTACCTCTTAATTGATACTAAAATCCAGCTTCTGCTTAAGGTAGTTATCAAAGTAATGTCAAAGACAAAGCTAAGGTGAGTATGAAATAACATAGATGAAAACTTATATTTGTTATCTTATCCAAAAAACTCCAAGATAAAATAGAAAATGTTAAATATGTAAAACTTACTTAATCTCTAAGCTTTAAAATCATGGAATAATAAATGTGGCATTCTTCAGGATCCTCGTTCTGCTGGAATAAATTACTTAAAATAATTATCCCCAAACAATTTTTTTTGTTGTTTTTTTTGGTTTTTTTATTAGATATTTTCTTTATTTACATGTCAATTTCTCCTTTCCCAGTTTCCCCTCCAAAAAACAAACAAACAAACAAACACAACACAACAAGAACAAACCCCTGTTGCCTCCCCCCTCCCCATGCCTGCCACCCCACCCTCTCCCACTTATTGGCCCTGGCATTCCCCTACACTGGGGCACAAAACCGTCACAATTATTAACATAGGCCATTATAGCTATCTTTAATAGTCAATACATTGTAAAGTAAATATAGCTTAAAATATTTCCTACATAGTTCTGGTAAAAGACTGAAGAGTAATGTTCAAGTTTTCATCTGTACATCTAATCTTCTAAACTTTGGGTGGGGTTCAAGGTTTTCTTGTGTGTGTTCTGTCATTTTCTGAATGATTTCTTTCTTATGTACAAGACTTGAACCTTACAATTTTTACCATTCAAATTACTGGGATTTGGGGGGTGCTATTATCAAATCTCATCAAAGTAGTTGTTATTATTTCTTCTAGAATTTGTATGTTTCTTTTTTTCTTCATAGTTTAGGCACTTATTGTTGGTCTTATAAAATGAATTCTATCCAAATCAGTGTGTGAAATGCATTATTGCATTGTCTAGAATCATACTGTTCACTGTTTTTTGAGGAACTGTGCACCTCTGCCTTAATTATAGACAAATTCTATGTGATCTAATCTAGTGTCTTAGATAATCTTAAAGATGGAAAGGTGATCAGTTAAGTAGATAAATAAGTCTTAGTATCAAGCAAAAAGTTAATGATTTCTTAAAGAGTTATGACACTTGAATCCACATTTGACATGCATATTGTAAGCTGCTGCTGATTTGGGTTGGAGTTTGAATATCTATTATTTTTCTAAATCAGACTCAACTTATATATTGTATTATTTTATTGCTATGTTCATTACATTGTTTGAGAAATGGTATTGTATCCCAAGAGAGTATCAAGTTGGAAATTGTTCAACTGAGGTAGATTCTGATCTGTTTTAGTTTGTAACTAAATCCCAAGAGTGCCAAATACTACCTTTCTATATTGATGCATACAGTCTCACACATATGTCCATAGTTAACCACAAAATCATAGCTTTGCCCAAGATTCTGAAAACATCATGTAAAGTGTTACCACTTTCAGATGCATTTTATGGGGCATTATGTTGGTGTTATGCCTAAAATGATCAGATTAGAATTAACAGAGTCAATATTGGACTCTGTTTCTGAAAGGAAATACCATTCAACCAAAAATATTAAGGAATGACTCTATTTTTTTATTGCTTTTGGGTCAGACAAAACAGGAAGATATTATAACTTCAGTCATGTTTTAATGGATGGAAAAGACAATCATCAAAGCATCTTAAGTATTTTTTCAAGAATAGGAAAATGGTCTTCATAGCATGGGCTGCCTTGTGGAGTTTGTGCCTTACTGTGTATTTTCAGCTTGGTTCTTATACATCTCAGATGTTTGTTTTAAATAATGCTTTGATTAGAAACACAATACTCTGCTTTACACTGAAGAAAAAGAAGGGAAGCTATTAAATAGAAGCTTTCCAGGCAAGGAAAAGCTTGTTGTGGGTTTTGCACAAGACACTGTCTCCACCTAGTGCTAGCTGTCGAGAATAAGGATCTGAGAGCTTTCTGATGCTATGTTCTAATTTATGTTATGCACATGTTCTGTCATTATAGCCGGGCTTGCTAGTGCCATTACAGCTAAGGGTCTGTCAGTGCTTCATTTATAATGCAGCATATTAAGAGGTCTATTGCTTTTACATAAAAGCTCATGCTGCGCTAGAACTCTGCAGTCTAATGGTGTCTGCTCTGTGTGAATGTTTAACAGTGTATGCTGAACTTGACCAGCTCATTTTAAAGACACCCTAATGAGTTGAAGTCACAGAGGCACTATAACCAGAATGATAAATCTTTTTCTTTCTTGAAAAACTTCAGAAATTGGCTAGGAAGTGGTTTTTGTTGCTATTAGATCCGAGCATGTATATAATATAACTGCCTCACATATGTGAGGTTCAGGTTCTATATTTGAGTCATACTTCCTAATGTTCTGTTCACCTGAGCAAAATATGTAACATAAACAATTCAGGAAGTGGAGGAGGGGAGCTTATTTTTGACTCACTTTCCAGAAAATAGCCGTGCATCTAGGCAGGGACAGCACAGTGTCAGGAGCAGGCCACTCAGTGGTGGCAGAAACATGTGGCTAGTTGCATCACAGTGGCAGACTAGAGTAGAGCAGAGTGGCCAGATGTGGAGCGGCATTACAGCCTTCAAGACCTGCTCCTATGGTCCTATATTCTTCAGTTAGGGCCATGTCTGAAGGTTTCCACAACATCCCAAGCAAGCACTACTTGCTAGGGACCAAATATGTAGACACATTAATCTGTGGGAGACATTTAACATCCAATCCACACATTCTATACTGGCCTGCATATGCTCATGGACATCATCTACAGCAAAGTACATTCTATTCAAGTTTGTAAGTCCCCATATTCTTAACATCCCACAACTGATTCTATTCAAAACTTCCAAGTCTCTATTGAAGCTCAATGAAATCTTTTAAATGTGAGTCCCTGTGAACTCTAAAGAAAAAATATTTAAATGAAGTACTTGCAATACACAGTGCTACAGAATAACCCCATTTCAGAAGGGAAGAATGGGACAGTAGAAAGATCCAACCGAAAACAAGATCGAAACTCAGCAAAGCATCAAATCCTGGGATTCTGTGTCTGGTATCTAGGGCTTCTGGAAGTCAGCAGAATTGCAATCGCTTGTGAGACTGGGCCCCAGGCACTGGCAGAGACCATGGGCTTCTCTCTTGGGCTGACTTTCATCAGTCTGCTGCTTGCTCAGACAAGTGTTCTGTTCCCATCTTGACCTCTCCAACATACCTCAATGTCTCCAGTGCACCTCAGGCTTCACTCACATATTTACACATTGGCCTCCCAGGGCCTCTCTCAGGGATTCCAGCTGTGCTACCCAGTCTAGCCACAGTGTCTTCTTTCAGAACCGTTGGTGTGTGCCTCAACAACTCCATCTTACTTTCTTTCTCCATGCCTGCCCAGACATAGCCCCGCCCCCTTTCATCACTGCTGCAGCATATTCTGTCCATCCCTGGGAAGGGGCCCTAGGCAGCTCCTTTGGAAAAGGACACCTATGCAGCTCCATCTTTCCACACAGTCTCCTTTGAAATGAAAGTTCTTAAAATCAGTTTACATGTTTGCCCTCTTGATTGGTGAGATCTTGTCTTCAACGAGACTCCTTCCCTGTTTACCCAGGGCAAGTGCTTGGCCTCCCTCTGATGGACCTAATCACTTTAACAACTGACAACCTTGCCCAGCTTTCCTTGTCCACACCTGCAACTCTGACCACATTTGTACTTCTTTCCTTACCAAACACCTCCCCTTTCACATCTTTCTGCTCTATCTGTCTCCTCCATTTTCATAATACACCTGCTAAATGCAGTACACAATAACCAAGCCAAAGCCTGGTGTTTTGCTGCCTTGGAAATTTTGCCAGCAAATAAATTAGTTCATTATTTTACAAACACACACACACAGGCTCGCATGCACGTACCCACGCATGTGTGCATGCACATGCCCACACATACACACATACACCATGACAATTTCATACACTACACAATGTAGTCTGATCCTATCTTCCCAACCCATCCTGCTCCACTGATACACATACCTTCCCAACTTCATGTCTTCTTTTTTATACGTGACAGAGTTCAGAGAATGCTGCCCACATGCTCGTGGCTGTGAGGCCATCTACTAGAGCATGGGCACACCTACCAGGAGCCATACCTCCAAAGAAAAATAAATTCAGTCTTATTCAAATCCTCAGCACAGAAAGTATATGTAGATTCCTTGTCTGGTCGTCACACAGCCTCTGGTCTAGACCAGTTGTCAATAGAGTCAAACCTCATAAGCTAGGCCTTGAATGTTCACATTTCTCTTGGTCTTTTGCACCTCTAGAATCATACCACAAAGGCCCACAAAGCTCAGCATTCCAGGGCTCTTCTGGACTGCAGCTTTATTTACTGTCAAATTCCTAGCACAAACTGATTCCAGATGCGTATAAACACTTGTTCAGGTTGACCAATGCCCCCATTTTTCTGTATTGCTTACCCTTTTTTTTTTTTAGCTGTGACTAACCACCCAAGAAGAAATGTAAGGGTGGAGTCTGTTTTGGTCTCTTCCAGGAGCTGTCAGTCCATCTCAGTGGGATGTGTGTCAGTGAGAGAAGTCAGTGTGTGGTAGGCATGTGCAGCTGGTCCCATCACAGCAGTAGATAGGAGGCAGAACAGGTCCAGCCTATAACCTCCAAGACCTTCCCCTTTGTTCCTACCTAGGCCCATTTCAAAGACTCTCTAGCCTTCAAGAACAGCACCACCATTAAGTGTACCATGTGGATTAAGTGTATCACGTGGGTTGAGTGTACCAAGTAGGTCAAATAAACCACCGTGACTTATGTGGATCTTTTACTTCTAAAGCACAGCAAAGATCCAATCCTCTACCCAGAATACAACATGACTAAGAGAGTTAGACTCCATGTAGACTACTTAATGGCAACAGATCTTGCTTGAGAATATGGCCATCTAAAGAGTTCAATAGTTGGTACACCTGTCTTTGGTGTTTTAATTCTACTTACCTATCAAACATGTGTATATATTCAAGTGTTGAGAATATGGGGTGTGTGTGTGTGTGTGTGTGTGTGTGTGTGTGTGTGTGTGTAGTGTTACCTTGACATTTAAGGAATCAATTCTGTCCCTCTACCGAATAGGTCCTGGGGACTGAATTCAGAGCACTAAGCTTGGTGGCACATTGAGCCATCTCACTAGAACTATGCCTAAGGTTTAATCTATGCTAAAGGGTTTTTAGGAGGTACAATATTAGTGAAAAGAAAAGACAAAATACAATCGAGCCGAGAAGGGAGAAATAAAGTACTAGAGAGTACGTTATAGATTTGTCTGTAGTTTATAAGTAAACCCATTCTGTCCAGGTTTTTATAACACATATATCTTGGTGAGCAAAGGAGAGCATTAACTTAGTGACTCCTTCTAGGCTTCAGTTTCTGATTATAGTTTGCCACTGAAGTCACTGTCTTGCCCTCATGAATTATATTATTGCATTTTCCAAGATCTTCCTACCTAATGATGATAAATCCATAGCTCATGCCTCATACGGTGATATTTTATCTGAGTCCCAAATAGTTTATAGGTAGTTAGCCACAGGAATGGAACTAATTCTGGCACCTGTTTTGGTGGGTACAAGAAGTTGGTAGCAGTGCCTTGTTCTGTCTCATAAAACAAATGAGGAATTTGGCTCTGCTAGAAAATTCGATGACCATAATGGTGGCCTTGATAAACTTTTTAGCTTGTAGGGTCGGAACAATACAAAGCCATGTGAGTTTGCCAAGGCAAGTAAACTGAGCACTATTCATACCACCTCATACTCACTTGGGCTTCTAAGGATATCCAGACATAGCAGGATAAGAGGAGCCCTCAATGCTGCTTTAAGAAAAGATGTGACTGGTACTCTATAACTTTGGTGATATTGTCCATTGGATTATCATAAAAGTGACTCTAAAAGACCCCCTGTGGAGAGCAGCAGAAAAACTAAGTGACTGAAGTTCTTAGTAAGTATGGTATACTGTTGACATGAGCAGGGCCATACCAAGGATCCTAGCCTCAGACCCATGGCAAAAGGTAGAGCCTTCCCTATCTCCAGGATGAGGCTCAGTGGGAAAGCAAAGTTGTCATCTGGTCCATTTGTGGGTGTTGACAGCACATGCAGAAACTGGCCACCATAGTTTTCTCCATTCCTCCCTGGATATTTGTGGCCTGAAGACAAACCTGCTCTACAGAGTTTGTTAGACTTCCTTGATCCAGCAGTATGCTATGACTCCTGCTTTCATGACTGAGCTATTTACAATAATTGTCCAAGTCTATATAATAAAAATGCTGAGATTCTGGGATGGTGGGTCCGGGGGAAGGGACTGCAGATTCTTGGCTCAATCAGGCCAATCCTGAAGCCATGCAAAGATGTGGCAATTAACAAATCCAACCTCTACCCTCACTGTTTTCATTAGTCCTCAGGCTCTATTGGGTCGACATTGATGTCCTTTCTCTTTTAATATTCATTTAAAATATATTTGGATCAATGTTTTGACAAGTATAGACTAATTTCTTAATGATTTTGTCCTTGGTAAGTACCAGCCCTTCATTTCCCTGCCTTATCCGATTCTCACTGCTACAGTTATCCATTCACTTTTTTTTTCTGGACACAGACGGTCCTACAGCTCTTGGTTTCATTCCTTCACATTTGCAGCACAGGAACATGTTTTAGTTCTCATGGCAAAGGATAGTTATTCTTCATTCATGGCTCTCCCATTGGTTTGCCAATCTAATACCATATGATGCTCAGAATAGCCACACTACTAAGTAAAGCTTCTATACATTAGTTCAGACTTCTGCATTCCCAGGCAGAAGTGTTGCCACAGTGAAATCAGTCTCACAAACCTGAGGCTTTGTGGCTTTGTGAACAAGAGGGTGAATGCTGAACTGAGTCACTGGAAGTAAGGGCCAGCCTTCTTCTATTGTTGGTTTCAGGACACCTAATTATAGTTATCAAAGATAAAATGCTAGACCTTACTCAGTCAATATATATATATATATATATATATATATATATATATATATATATATGTGTGTGTGTATGTGTGTGTATGTATATGTATATGTATATATGTATATGTGGAGAGAGAGATAGAGACAGAGACAGAGACAGAGACAGAGACAGAGAGAGACAGAGAGAGACTTTAGGATATCAGCCCAAACATTTAAGTGTTTCTATAACCTGGACTTTTTGTTCAGATTTCAATATCACTTCTGCATTCTGGCAAGCCAGGTACTTCTTGTGATGCTGTATAATGTTAGAAAAGAGGATCTTGTGGTTCACTGTTATAGCTCTCATCTGTGAAACAGTTTATTGCTAGGCAATGTTAGGTGTGACATCACGTCAATGAACATTCTAGTAAGAACACAATGGTCTCCTGGCCTACTTGGTTGTTAAGAGCCTCTTCTGTGGTGGATATTCTGTAGTGTGCATTAATATAAGAAATAAAAATTGAATGCTTTGAATTTTCTCTCTAAGTCCAGCAATAACTTTTTCTTAAACATTCCATGCCCCTTAACCATGCTTTCTAGTTTTTTTTTTCGCAAATATCTTCACCAGCCTTCCAAACTCCTAGTCTCTGCCTATGTATCAATACATTTCCACACCTTCTTTATCTATATTTTCTACTAAGTGGATGCCTACTTGAGCTGAGTGGTGTTTGTCACTATTACTCTTGGCTATAGGAAGTGGGAGCACAGAGCAGTAGTGCAAACAGATGTGCTAACATGACATATTAATCTATTTGCAAGCCAGTCTTTATGAACCAGCTTGAGTCTTTACCAGTTTAGAAGCATATGTTTTGCTGTGATCTCTTTACTATTCTGAAATAAAATCTGTGCTCAAGACAACAGTGCCACTGGCAATAATAAAGCGAATCAAATAAAAATAACTTTAAAGTAAAAGTAGTATGTATTGCAATTATTACCTGTCAAGGCAGAGTTCTTTAATATGTATATGCTTGCATTTATGCATAGACTTTCCAGAGTATGGGGACAACAATCACCAAAGTGTGCATTGTGTTATATTGGTAGCTCAAATACCATGAGGGCAACAGGTTGAGCATGAAGGCAAGAGAGTGGATGTATTGATGGACTGTGAATCTTAACCTGGGTTTAAAAGGAACTGTTGGTCTGTCAAGAAGGTTGGGAGTGTGAAAATATGATTGATGCAATGATTTGAACAGTTCACCAGCTAAATATTTAGGAATATTTGGGGGAGGGGTGTGTGAAAGAATGTTGTAGAAAAAGCTAGGGGAGACATGAGAACTACAAGCTTCCTACTTCTGGACCCAGAGAGATTTGACATGTGGAAGATAAAGGCACCACACAAAAATGTGTCCAAAGAAGCAAGTTCACGGAGATGGTTAGGGATCCAAAATAGAAAATAAGATTGATTTAAAGTAAGTACACACTCATTCTTGCCAGTCCAACTTTGAGTAGCAGGAGCTTACTACCTTCTGGGGTTGTTCTGGAACTCAAATGGATTGAATATGTTGTCCAAACAACAGATTCTCTGTGTTTCTATATTCCTTTCCAAGTGATTGGATGTCTACTGTCTTTATATAGCTCACACTCTAGGATTAGTATGACAGATAATTCAGAATATTCAGATAATACATAGAGGACTCCACTAAAGAAAGAATGGAAATGTCAGTTGGATAGAGGCTGTTTCCCATCACTACCCTGAATACCAAGGGCTCTCAGCTTCACACCTTTTGGTTGATTGGAAGCGTTGCCATTTCTAGGTTTTTGTGCTCTATACATGTTCAGTATAATTGCTGGAAGGCCCAGGCTCTCCAGCATAAGATAGATATTACATATGGTCTTGATGGGGTTGAGTGGCCTTAGAAACTTTCTGGTCTCTAAAGATCATCATCTCTGCTTGAAAAGTATGGTTGCTGTACTGTTCCCATAACACTTATTCTTAATGATGGATTAAATTAAAAAACAGTTCATAATTTTATCCCTAGGATCAATTTGACTCATCCACAGTGATTAGTCTCCTGCCATAGTATTATATTTTGGTGATTTATATTAATTTAGGAATGCTATATCTTTAATTATAAGTAACATTGATGTATTTTTTCTTAAATAACCAGTGACTGAATTTATTATGAAGGTTTTCAACTTGTCATAGAAATAATTAGCTGGTTTATTCTATCTCCTAGTTTGAAATGTTTATATAGCACAGAAATGCTTATGTCCATGACCTGATGACTGATGTGGGCGAGCACATGCTATTTACTTTCTATATCTATATTTCAAGTCTGGATATTTTCAAAAATTACATTATCTGAAGTTTTTACCAGTAATATTCATATATACATCACTTTTAATCTTTTCCATAGCAAATGTTTAGTTTGATTTTCTTTTTCTTTTTTGTTGTAATTTTATTAATCTGTACTTACTTACAAGAGATGTACTTTCCTGTTTTTCTTACAAATAATTCTTTCTGTCCTTCCAGTCTGTCTGAGCTGATACCCTGAGCAGACCTTGGGTGTAAGCTCCACAGCTAGTCCCACAACACCCAGAGGAAGTTCCACTTCCAGGCACTCTAACACGCTGAAGATCAGAGGTGAGGAGGACATATCTGTCCCAATACCGGGAGCAACTGGAACCAGCAGGACCTGGCACATAGTAACTCCACCAGCCCAATGGCTCGGGTTGCTTCTGGTCTGTCTGGGCTTGTTTGTACTTGACAGTGTCTTGCTGTGTACAACATAATAGTTTTGAACTCTTGCTTCTCCTATCTCAGCCTCTCTATTAGTATTGTTTATTTCATGTTTTTACACTAAACTATGGTTTTCAGAACAGCTTACAAATTTCAAAAGTAATTATACAGCCAAAAGAAACATATGTCTCTTGTAAGTAAGTACAGATTAATAAAATTACAACAACAAAAAAGACATCTTTCCTGGAAATCTATGAAAATCTATAGTGTTGAATATGTATTTGAAATATTTTCTTTGGGAGTAGACCTTGGGAGCAAGCTCTGCAGCCAGTCTCACAACACCTAGAGGAAGCTCCACTCCCAGGTGCTCTAACATGTCCAGGATCAGAGGTGAGGAGGACACAACATCTGTCCCAATACCAGGAGTAACTGGGACCAGTGGAACAAGGCACACAGGAACTCTGCCATCCCAGTGGCTCAGGTTACTTCCAGTCTCTCTGGGCTGGTGCCCTGAGTAGGCCTTGGGCCCAAGCTCCTCAGTCCTACAATACTTAAAGGAAGCTCCACTCCCAGGTGCTCTAACAAGCCCAGGATCACAGAATCTCAGAATCACAGGATCACAGAGACAGCTTAACTCTGAGGAGTTCTGACACAACCAGGATCATAGGAAGGACAGGCCCAGATTTAGCAAGGGCAGGTAGCACTAGAGATAACTAGATGGTGGGGGGCAAGTGTAAGAAAATAAACAACACAAACCAAGGTTACTTGGCATCATCAGAACCCAATTCTCCCACCATAGCAAGTCCTGGACACAGTGTCACACCGGAAAAGCAAGCCTCAGATATAAAATCACCTTTATTGATGATGATACAGGACTTTAAGAAAGACATAAATAGCACCCTCAAAGAAATACAGGAGAACACAGGTAAACAGCTAGAAGCCCTTCAAGAGGAAACACAAAAATCCCTTAAAGATCTTCAGGAAAACACAATCAAACAGGTGAAGGAAATGAGCAAAACCGTCCAGAATCTAAAAATGGAATAGAAACATAAAGAAATCAGAAAGAGAGACAACCCTGGAGATACAAAACCTAGGAAAAAAATCAGGAGTCATAGATGCAAGCATCACCAACAGAATACAAGAGATAGAAGAGAGAATCTCAGGGGCAGAAGACACCATAGAAAACATTGACACAACAGTCAAAGAAAATGCAAAAAGCAAAAAGCTCCTAACCCAGAGCATCCAGAGAATCCAGGACGAAATGAGAAGACCAAACCTAAGGATAATAGGTATAGAAGAGAGTGAAGACTCCCAATGTTATGGACCAGTAAATATCTTCAACAAAATTATAGAAGAAAACTTCCTTAACCTAGAGATGCCCATAAACATACAAGAAGCCTACAGAACTCCAAATAAACTGGACCAGAAAAGAAATTCCTCCCGTCACATAATAATAAAAACACCAAAAGCAGCCGGGCGGTGGTGGCGCACACCTTTGATCCCAGCACTTGGGAGGCAGAGGCAGGCAGATTTCTGAGTTCAAGGCCAGCCTGGTGTACAGAGTGAGTTCCAGGATAGCCAGGGCTACACAGAGAAACCCTACCTCGAAAAAAAACAAACAAACAAAAAAAAGCAGTGAGGGAAAAAGGTCAAGTAACATATAAAGGCAGGCTTATCAGAATTACACCAGACTTCTCACCAGAGACTATGAAAGCTAGAAGATCCTGGGCAGATGTCATACAGACCCTAAGAGAACACAAATGCCAGCCCAGCCCAGGCTACTATACTCAGCAAAACTCTCAATTACCATAGATGGAAAAACAAGATATTCCATGACAAAACAAAATTTACACAATATCTTTCCACAAATCCAGCCCTACAAAGGATAACAGATGGAAAACATCAACATAAGGAACAAAACTACACCCTAGAAGAAGCAAGAAGGTAATCTTTCAACAAATCCACACAAATCTAATTCCACCTCTTACAATAAAACAATAGGAAGTAACAATTACTTTTTCTTATTATCTTAATATGAAAATTAATATTACCAACATATCCTAATCAATTGAAATCCAAAAATATGAAGAATTAGAAATTTGTTGATTGTCATCCAATGGTCTCTCTAATTTGGTAATTGGAGAAATAGGTTCAATATCTATATACACTTTCAGCTTGTTTGTTTGTGACAGTGTCTTGCTGTGTACAACATAATGGTCATAATGGTCTTGAACTCTTGCTTCTTCTATCTCAGCATCTCTATTAGTAGTATTGTTTATTTCATGTTTTTACACTAAACTATGGTTTTCAGAACAGCTTACATATTTCAAAAGTATTTATACAGCCAAAAGAAAGTAGACAATTAAATTGGGAGGTAGCTTGTAAGAGAACAACAAAGAGTGAGACTGAATGCTTTGCTTAAAGTTTGTAACTATTGTTTCAAGTTTGAAGAAGAGGACTTTATAAGTTACTCTTTCTTTGAGATGAATGCTTTTCCAAATTATCACAGCCAATGAACCAAATTCTTACCCTCACCTAATGTCTGTGCCACCCTCCAAGCAGAACCATTGTTTATGGAAACAGTTGGTGAATGACTTTATGGATAGACCATCTTAATACACACACCATTTCTTAAATGAATGTAACCTGTTTTTTGTAGACTGAGAATAAAGTCACTCACTCAAGTCAAATAGCTTTGACCATAGCAGGAAGTCTGTATCCAAAAATCATGCCTACAATTCATTCCTTGGCGCAGCAGAACTGTCAATTCTTAGCTATGATGGAGGCAAAATCCTTTGGTGATGTGAGGGTCATTGAAATACAGCCTTATTACAAAGAAATCCAATGTCTAAAAATTGTTCTTATTTTGGGCTTGTACCACAGTAAGAGCCAAGATTTTAAGCTCTACTAAATACAAAACAAACAAACAAACAAAAAGATTTTATATATTTATGTTCATTTAAGAAAATACTAGTAGTGATGTATTATTTTGAAATATACAGTTAATATGTTTGAGTTATTTAAAATTTGTATTGGGAAAAACAGATGTATTTTCAGTATTACTGTAGACAAGCATCTACATAAGGCTGTTAAATTGATGTTTCATATCAAACAACTTTTATAATACTCATTTTTATTGTTATAATATTTTATAAATTTTAAGGAAGATGACAAAAAAGATATTGTAGATATTGAAGAGGAGTCTCTGGGAGGAGTTGGGGTACAAAATGGAAACAAGAATGTGAGTTAATTCTATTAACTTAAAATATTTTTTTAAATGTTTACAAATTCATCTAAATTGAAATCATGTAACTTTTCTCATCATAATGCAGTAAAACTTTAAAAAGTAATTCTTTCTCATATTTAATACTTAATATTTAAAAGGAAACAAACTAAAAACTAATTTGAGGATTTAAGAAACCATTAATAATGATATCATAATTAGAGATTTTACTATTTTTAATTATACCTTTTTATTTAGAAATCATTTCTTCAAGCAGTCTATTGAAGTTTTATTTTCTAAAGTTTTTAGTTTTATTAGAATATTAGTTTCTCTCATCGATTTTCTATGGGACAATTCAAATTAAAAAAAAAACTTAATAGAGTGCTTTTTTTTTTTAGTTTGCTTTAGTTTAGTTTTCTCTAGGTCTTTTTTTGGTGAGATTTATTTCACTTTATTTTATGTGTATGGGTATTCTGCTTGTGTGTATATATGTTCATCACAGGTGTACGGTGTCCTTGGAGAACAGAGGAGGCCGTTAGAGTCCCTGGAAGTGGAGTTACAGATGGTTTGAGCATGTGGATGCTTAGACTCATACCTAGATCCTCAGGAAGAACAACCATGCTCTTCACTGCTGAACCAGCTCTCTAGCCCCTCTATTTAATTCACAAACAGCCATTTACAGTGTACATTTGCTCTGACTTTAATTCTGGGTATGCCCTTTACGTTTTCACACACATAATTTTAACTGCATACCAAATAGCTAGCTACTGGTCATTTTTTTCTCCAACTGGTAAAATAGCATTTTGAGAAAGATACTGTGCTTTTAAACTGTATCATTCTGTTGAGATAGTTAACATTTGAACTTGTATGTGTGTGTGATTTACCACAATAAATGTAAAAAACTTTAAAATGTTATATTTGTTTATTTTGTGTATGTGTATATGGACAGTGTGTATACATTTGTTCGTATGTGAGGGCATGCATATGCCTCAATGTGTATGTATATGTCAAAAGACACCCTTAGGTGTTGATTCTCCTTTTGCACTTGAAGTGGGGGTCTCTCTTATTGTTTGCTGCTACAGTGTGTATTCCACAGTGGAATCTACATACAGAAGATGGCTGCCTGTGAGCAACTGGGTAATATCCTATATCTGTCTCTCATCTCTCCAGGGTAGTGGTAGGCTTCCAGACGTGGGCTACCATGTCCAGCACTTACATGGGTTCTGAGGCTCAAAATTTAAATATCATCAGGCTTATATCAACCATATGTGGCTATATTGATAACTTTTGCATATGTGACAAATATTACTCACACTTTAGAAATTGTTGAGAAAGACGATCCCTGTGAGCAGATTATAATGTGTACAAGTAGTAATGGCTACATTTACTAATTTTAGTGATAAACTATTTTAAATGTTGGTTTTCAGTACAGGATCCTGTTGTCTACCCCGATCTGGCCTCATTATCCTCCTGCCTCAGCCTACTGAGTGCTGGGGCTACAGGTTTGTATCACCCTGCCCTGATCTTGTTTATTGCTTAAAGATTACAACTGTAGAATTGTCTTACATGTGGAATGCTGGTTTAGGCCCAG
>JADRCD010213136.1:0-34217 GCA_019843815.1 Montemys delectorum
TTTTTTTTTTTGTTGGTCCAGACTGACCCTACTCTCCAAATCCTTCTTTTCCCTGTTTATCTATAATCCCTGAAACATTTTCACCCCTTCACACCCCCTTCCTTTTTTAGTATCACAAGTTTTTAAATACTCTTCTACTGTATGCAATCTTTCTTTCCCTGTGACAAGCTTCTCCCTAGTTTTCTGGGTTCTATACATACTACACACTCAGTCTACACATATGTACCTTTCCCAGTACTTCATCCTTCTGATATTTGTGATCTATATTAACAACCTTAATTATTTTAAATAAATTGGGTTTTATATTATTGTTCTAATTACTTTTGCTTTTTGATTTTATTTATTAGAAGAGGTTACCAAAGATAATTTCAATACCATCTACCTCAGGATCCACATTACAACCGAAAATTTAAAAATTTCATTGAGTTTACTTGGCTGCTGTATATATATTTAGTGAAGTAAATCTTTTAGTGCATTTGATATTAAAAGAAAACAAATATAATGTGATATAATGATTGAAATTAGCTTTAATTCTCTTGTCTGCATTAACGTAAAATCTCACTTACATTTGGGAAATTCTTTTTAGGAAGATCTTGGAATTTTCTTCTTTAGATAGTTGTTCTATTTTTTACTTTCCCATAAGCACCAGAAAGTGTCTAATAGGCTGAAACAACGAAATTCAAAAAGATACATCATCTAAACACAAAGTATAGGCATTAAATCTGTGGCTAGAATGGAGAGGTTAACTATACAAACTACTAGATAATTTAGTGATAACACTTAAGGCAGCCTTGCTGAGGGCAGAACAGGAGGAAGATTGTGATGAGAGTACAGAGAGAATATCCTTTATTTTGCATGTATGCATCACCCATCAATTAAAAAACCTGTAGCCTACAAAAAAAAAAAAAAGAGTTAAATAGGACATTGGACAACACTTAGGAGGAAAGGTTCTGGGATAGAGCTAGGCAGGAAATTCCCCCCAGAGAATGTGAGGAGGAGAGTATATGGTACATGAGTATCGGTAACTAGCCACATGGCAAAATATAAGTTAAAATGATTGGGTTATGTAAGTTTTGATCTATTGAGAGTAGAGCCTAGCAATACAGCTAAGGTATTTGTAAATATATGTTGTTTGAGTCTTATATCTGGGATCATGGAACTGGGAGAGCGAACCAGACACAACTTCTAGATGAAACGATGAGTATTAGCCTCCCACAACTCTAACACACCTTTACTGAAAGAACTTTGCAAAAAGTTAGTACTCAGAATTTTAGAACTGCTGAAAATTTATGAAAATGGGAATCTATTTTATATAAAAAACTACTTATCACTTTAAAAGTGGTTGTTGATAGACATAAACATGCACATCTGTATTGTCACCTATATACAAGACTGAAACATTGTGAACTCAGAATGTACTCTGTGATCTGTTCTAAATATTAAATTATGAATGCCATACAATGAAGATAGATGTCTGAAGGGATTTGTACTTGAAGACACTTCAGTCAGCAGAGGGTCATGTTGAGCATTCTGTAGAGAGAAATGTTTGACGTCTGCAGCTGCCTGGGAAACCTTCATGCAATTGAGCACAGCCTCCATCTGGAGCTGGTGAGCTATCTTCTTCACAGTGGGGACTCTAGAAGAACCTGACATGGCACTCAGGACAGCCGAATTGACTCATCAGTTTGAGTAGAGGGCAGGAGATCCCCAGACAGAAAATGTGGCTTTTCTTTTCTTTATTTTTTTTATTACTTTCTTTTTTAATTACATATTTTCTTTATTTACATTTCAAAAGTTATCCCCTTTCCTGGTTTCCCCTCTAGAAAAAAAAACCCTTATTCACTCTCCCATCCTCCTGCTCATCAATCCACCTTCTTCTGCTTCCTGGCCCTGGCATTCCCCTACACTGAAACACAGAGCTTTCACAGGACCAAGGGCCTCTCTTCCCATTGATGACCAACTAGGTCATCCTCTGCTAAATATGCAGTTGGAGACATGAGTCTCACCATGTGTACTCTTTGGTTGGTAGTTTAGTCCCTGGGAGTTCTGGAGGTTAGTTCATATTGTTGTTCCTCCTATTGGGCTGCAAACCCCTTCAGCTCCTTAGGTCCTTTCTCTAGCTCCTTCATTGGGGGTCCTGGGCTCAGTCCTACAGATGGATAGCTGTGAGCTTCTACTTCTGTATTAGTTGAGTACTTGCAGAGCCTCTCAGAGACAGCTATATCAGGCTCCTGTCAGCCAGCACTTGCTGGCATCCACAATGATGTCTGGGGTTGGTGATTGTATATGGAAAGGATCCACAGGTGGGGCAGTCTCTGGATTGTCCTTCCTTCAGTCTCTGCTCTACACTTTGTCTTTGCAATTCCTTCCATAGGAATTTTGTTCCCCCTTCTATGAAGAATTGAAGTATCTACACTTTGGTCTTTCTTCTTGAGTTTCTTGTGGTTTGTAAATTTTATCTTGGGTATTTCGAGCTTCTGGGCTAATATCCACTTATCCGTGAGTACATACCATGTGTGTTCTTTTGTGATTGGGTTACCTCACTCAGGATGATAATTTCTAGTTCCATCCATTTCCCTAAGAATTTCATAAATTCATTGTTTTTAATAGCTGAGTAGTACTCCATTGTGTAAATATACCACATTTTCTGTATCCATTCCTTTGTTGAGGGACATCTGGGCATCAGGGAAATCCAAATCAAAACAACCCTGAGATTCCACCTTACACTAGTCAGAATGGTTAATATCAAAAAATGCAGGTGTCAGCAGATGGTGGGCAGGTTGTAGACAAAGAGGAACACTTCTTCGTTGCTGGTGGGATTCCTGAGTGGTACAACCACTCTGGAAATCAGTTTGGCGGTTCCTCAGAAAATTGGACATAGTAATACTGGAGGACCCAGCAGTACCATTCCTGGGCATATACCCAGAAGATGCTCCCACATGTAATAAGGACACATGCTCCACTATGTTCATAGCAGCCTTAATCATAATAGCTAGAAGCTGGAAAGAACCCAGATGGCTTTTATTTTCTACACCAAACCCCAATCCAGTATTTCATACTAGTGTGTTTATATTAGCAGAGGTCTATTTGGAATGTGTGACACTGTATGTCCATAGTGCGGCAGTCTGAGGGTACCATCTTTTTATAATGGTTTATACACACAAGGAATGACCATTTAAGACAAATTAATAGTGACCCAAGAGAACATTGTAGTGGGTCCTTTCTGTGGAACTGATGATTCCTTACTTTGAGTTTGACCAACAAATCTTAGGTGATTTGTACACTCCAGAAAAAGAAAATTTCTTAAGTGAGACAATAAATATATACAGAGGTACAGCTAATACAATCTACTAAAGCAATTTTATACTCTGACATAAAAACTGATGTAGCTATACCAAATAAATTTAATTTAATTTACATCTCATGGTTTTTTATTTGAAACTTGCATTGAAAAGCATCAGATCTGAACGTTTTAGGCTCTTAAAATAGAAATGAGTCTAGATAATATACCATATTCTGGGTATTCTCTTGATAAGTGTAACAAACTTATGTCTTATCCCCTCTGCCTCTTCCTTTGGAGTTGGACTTTTGTGCAAGGAACTTTGATGATCTTATATAACTATCTTATAAGCAAAACTCCTTTCATGTATTTTCTTCTTCTTTTTTTAAGTTTTATTGCATTATAATGAGAAAAGTTACATGATTTCAATTTATCTAAATTTGTTAACATTTAAAAACATATTTTAAATAAATAGAATTAAATCACATTCTTGTTTTCCTTTTGTACCCCAACTCCTCCCAGAGACCCCCCTTCAATACTTACAATATCTTTTTTATCATATTCTTTAAAATGTATAAAATACTACAACAATAAAATGAGTATTATAAAAATTGTTTGATATAAAACAACAATCAATTTAACAGTCTTATGTAGATACTACTCTACAACAATACTGAAAAATACATGTTTTTCTCAATATAAATTTTAAATAACTCCAAATGTATTAACTGTATATTTCAAAATAATACATCACTACTATTTTCTTAAATGAACATAAATATATAAAGTGTTTTTGATTGTTTGTTTGTTTTATGTTTAGTAGAACTTAAAATCTTGGCTCTTCTTGTGGTAACTTGTTACAAGAGTTACAAATGTCAAGCAAAGCATTCAGTCTTATTCTTTGTTTTTCTCTTACAAGCAACCTCCCAATTTAATTGTCTACATTTCTTTTGAGTATATAAATACTTTTAAAATATGTAAGCTGTTCTGAAAACCATAGTATAGGGTAAAAACATGAAATACACAATACTACTAATAGAGAGGCTGAGATAGGAGAAACAATATCTCAAGACCATTATGTTGTACACAGCAAGACTTTGTCATGAACAAACAAACTGAAAGTGTATATAGCTTGTATAATATTGGGCCTATTTCTCCAATTACCAAATTAGAGAGACCATTGGATGACAGTCAATAAATTTCTAATTCCTCATATTTTTGGACTAGAAATGATTAGGATAAGTTGGTAATATTAATTTTCATATTAAGATATTAAGAAAAAGTAATTGTTACTTCTTGTTTTTGTTGTAAGAGGTGGAATTAGGTTTCTGTGAATTTGTTGGAAGATTATTTTCTTGCTTCTTCTAGGGTGTAGTTTTGCTCCTTTTGTTGATATTTTTCATTCATTATCCTTTGTAGGGTTGGATTTGTGGAAAGATACTGTATAAATTTTGTTTTGTCATGGAATATTTTGTTTTCTCCATTTAAGGTAATTGAGAGTTTTGCTGGATATAGTAGCCTGGGCTGACATTTGTGTTCTTGTAGGGTCTGTATGACATCTTCCCAGGATCTTCTAGCTTTCATAGTCTCTGGTAAGAAGTCTGGTATAATTCTGATATGCTTGCCTTTATATGTTACTTGACATTTTTCCCTTAGTGCTTTTAAAATTCTTTCTTCGTTTAGTGCATTTGGTGTTTTTATTATTATATGATGGGAGGAATTTCTTTTCTGGTCCAGTCTATTAGGAGTTCTATACGTTTCTTTTATGTTCATGGTTATCTCTTTAGGTTAGGAAAGTTTTCTTCTATAATTTTATTGAAGATATTTACTGACCCATTATCTTAGGAGTCTTTATTCTCTTCTATATCAATTATCCTTAGGTTTGGTCTTCTCATTGCATCCTGGATTTCCTGGATGTTTTTGGTTAGGAGCTTTTTGCTTTTTGCAATTTCTTTGACTGTTGTGTTAATGTTTTCTATGATGTCTTCTGCCCCTGAGATTCTCTCTTCTATCTCTTGTATTCTGTTGGTGATGCTTACATCTATGACTCCTGATTTCTTTCCTAGGTTTTCTATCTCCAATGTTGTCTCTCTTTCTGATTTCTTTATTGTTTCTATTTCCATTTTTAGATTCTGGATGGTTTTGCTCATTTCCTTCACCTGTTTGATTGTGTTTTCCTGTAGTTCTTTAAGGGATTTTTGTGTTTCCTCTTGAAGTGCTTCTAGCTGTTTACCTGTGGTCTCCTGTATTTTTTGAGGGTGCTATTTATGTCTTTCTTAAAGTCCTGTATCATCATCATGAGAAGTGATTTTATATCTGAATCTTGCTTTTCCGGTGTGATGGTGTGTCCAGGACTTGTAATGGTGGGAATGTTGGGTTCTAATGATGCCAAGTAACCTTGGTTTGTGTTGCTTATATTCTTATGCTTGCCCGCATCATCTGGTTATCTCTAATGCTACCTGTCCTTGCTCAATATGACTGGAACCTATTCTTCTGTGATCCTGATTGTGTCAGAACTCCTCAGAGTCAATCTGTCTCTGGGATCCTGTGATTCTGGGATCCTGTGACCCTGGGCTCGTTAGAGCACTTGGGAATGGAGCTTCTTCTGGGTGTTTTGGGAATGACTACAGAGTTTGTGCCCTAGGTCTGCTCAGGGCACAGTCAGGCCCAGACAGACAGACGGGAAGCAACCTGAGCCCCTAGGCTGGGGATCTATTCCATATGCAGCCACCAAACTCAGACGCTGTTGCTGATGCCAAGAATTGCTTGCTGACAGGAACCTGATACAGGTTCTGCTAGAGCCTTACCAATACAGTTGTGGATGCTTGCAGTCAACCATCAGACTGAGCACAGGATCCCCAATGGAGGAGTTAGGGGAATGACTGAAGGAACTTAAGAGGTTTGCAATCCCACAGAAAGAACAACAATATCAACTAACCAGACACCCCAGAACCCCCAGGGACTAAATCACCAACCAAAGAATACATATGGAGGGATCCATGTCCCGAGCTACAGAGGATGACCTTATGGGGAATCAATGGGAAGGGAGGCTCTTGGTCCTGTGAGGGCTGGATGCTCCAGCATAGGGGAATGTTAAAGCAGTGAGATAGAAGTAGGTGGGAATGGGTGGGGGAGCGCCCTCATAGAAGCAGTGGGGAAGGAGAATGGGATAGAGGGATTGCAGAGAGGAAACCAGGAATGGGGCTAACATTTGAAATGAAAATAAATAAAATAACCAAGGAAAAATAAAAGAGAGAGATAAAGAGAGACGTGGTTTATATGCTGTGATTGCATCCACTAAATTCTTGGAAGCCTGACAAGGTGCTTAGTGCTAGAGACATATAAAAGAAGATACAACTCTATGAATTTCATAGAGTTCATGATATTAAATAAACAAACCAATACAATAAATGATTACAATGAATTGTGAAAAACAGAAGATTTAAGAAAAATAATATACCCCTAGAATGGAATACTTGATATCTGGAGGACATGAGTACACAAAAGTGATTTCAAGATGATTTAAAAATTGGACAACAAGGTCACTGGATCACCTTTCCTTCAGTCTTTTCTCCATTTTTGTCCTTGTAGTTCTTTTAGAAAGGAACAATTCTGGTTCAGAGTTTTTGACTGTAAGATGGCAACCCTAGCCCTCCATTTGATGCCAAGTCTTTCTACTGGAGGTGGACTCCAGTGAAATACCCCCTGTTGGACATTTCTTCTATGGTCCCTCCCTTTGAATCCTGAGGAGGAAAAACAGGTAATCATTAATATTACCAACTATGAACAATAATGTACTACTTCCAAGATATGATCACTGATATTATATTGACCCCATGCATATGTATAGCTACCTAAAACAATCAGATCCCTAGGAGATTTTGCAGCTTGGGTGGGTTTGTATGTTTGTTTGTTCTGTTTTTCAGAGAAAGAACAGAAAGGTGATTATGTAGGGGGTATAAAGTGATTTGGGGAGGAGTTGTGAAAAGGAAAAGAATATGATTAAAATGTATTATATGAAATTCTCAAAGAATAATTAAAAACAAATCTTCTTTAACAAGTTTATTTTTAGCTTTCTTGTTCATGGAAACATCAATTAATATTTTAAAGAAATTTGTGTAAATTTGATATATATTATTGCTTTGAAGAAAACTTGAATTATATTAAAAGCTAAAGCTTACTTCTTCAAATACTTACTCAATCTTTGCCTTATTTCATGAAATGATCCCATGAATTTACTAATCTAGTTGATTCCTTTTACACTTTACCCATGCAAAATTTTTCTTTTTATTTTCCTTCTACTTCTATTTTCCTTCTACTTCTATTGTTTCAGAATTCTGTATGTTTCTCTAGTTCTGCATATGACTTTTCCCTTGTAATCCATCTTTTTTACATTTGATACAGCTTCATAGGATTTTTCTCCATGTTTTTGTCACCTTCTGATAACCATATCTGAAGACTAGTAATGTTTTTCTTTTGGAAATTGATTACTTTTCACTACTATGTATTACAGTGGAAATCAATGAATTTCATTGTGATATTGTCATGAAGGGATGTAACATATAATGCACTTGAATCATTTTCATGTATCATTCTGATAAAAACTGAGGTGTCTTCAGAATTATTCTTCACTTTGTAATTTTTCTCTAGATTTGATCACCCCTTCTTTCTCAGTGATATAATAAATATTTTTCCCTAGATATTTTGAGGTTTACATATGGCTTCAGAGATATGAATCTACGCATAATATACATCTACAGATTCTGTCTATTTGTCTATCTCCATCTCTGTCTCTGTCTCTTTCTCTCTTACACACACATGCATATGTACATACAGAAATGAGAGAATAAAAATACAATTTTAATATAAATCCTACGCAGAGTATACTTCACAAAGAAGACATGAATTGGGTTA
The DNA here is from genome assembly GCA_019843815.1 of Montemys delectorum. Classification (NCBI taxonomy): domain Eukaryota; kingdom Metazoa; phylum Chordata; class Mammalia; order Rodentia; family Muridae; genus Montemys; species Montemys delectorum. The sequence goes on from JADRCD010213136.1 coordinate 8,195, forward strand.
TATAATTGGAAGATCAAATCCAAATGCAAAATTGAAGAAGGGTTAAGCAATGAGTTCAATGTGTTTCCTTCTCTTTTCTCTCCAACCACAGCACTTGGGTAGTTTTTCTTTTCCTGTGCATTCTCACAAAAGTATTCTCCTTTTTTGTAAGAAACATGGAAGTCTAATTTGACAGACTTACCTAAGCTCTCCAAACTTTATTAATTTTCCCCAAAGGTGAAAATAATACTTTTAATGAATAAGCATTGTACATTCATAAAAATTTTGACCATATGTCCCTCTCAAAAGCAACCTGAAACTGAATTTTTTTGAGAGTCATGTTGCTTCAGAAACCAGTAGACATTCCAACAGAATACAAGGATCTATCTAATATTAGGAATTATTCAAGAGATTGGAGTCAAAGAATAATAAATGTTACTAAATTCATAAAGATTTGTTTTGTTGACCAAAACAATAGCTATATAGCGATGTTCTGAATTAAGTGGACAATAAAATATTTAAACTCAAGTCCTTTTTTTTTCCTACTATGAATATTTGTTTTTCAGTGGATATGATCAGCTGTAAAAGCAATTGGAGATAAAATCATATAGGAGTTACTCAGGGAAAAGATAAATTATATATCTGAGGCAGTGGCTCTCAACTTTGCTTTATTAACAATATAAAATATTTCTATCAAAAGTGGTTTTAAAGTAAGCACCAATGAATTTGTTCTATACTGGTTAATATATCTTATTGATATAATTTTTTCAATTACTTGACATAAATTAAAAATTATAATTTTAATTCACAACATTGAAGCTGGTAACAGAAAGCTTTGCCTTGATGAATACTTCTAGTCACAGAGTAGGTTCCTAGTACTGGGTTTATTCTAGGCTTGCCAAATATATTTGATAAAGCCTGATAACATACCTTCTTTCACACAGTATATATAATCGTTGCCTTCATTATAACTAGTCATCAGGCAGAATGAATTTAAGGAATTAATGTACAACACTTTTGTGTTCTGAGACTCTTCACAAATGCTGCTGCACTACACTTTGAGTAGGATTACATTTTTGTTAAAGCCAAGCATAGTCAGGGGTTTCCTTTTGGCTTACCAGCTATTATTCTCGGTATGTGCTATGTTCAGAAGGAATTATGCAAGTAATTTCCTTTCCAGAATGTTCTCTTTTCAAGAGTGTTTCAGTAGTAATGGAATTTTGCAAAGAGATAGAGATGTTACTACCCATGTTTCTCAGAGAATAGAGTAGTAAAGCTCTCTGCCCATCAAAAATACATTTTGACATAAGTGTTATGTAAAAAATTGTGTGTGTCTGTGCGTGTATGTGTGTGTGTGTGTGTGTGTGTGTGTGTGTGATATTAGCCTACTGAAATTTGGGAGCTTTCTGTTACTTTAGCATGCCTTGTCCTGGATTATACGTATTGAGTAAATTACTTAGCTATGTATGCTTTCTAAAAGAATTTGCAATTGTAGAAAAATTCATGGACAGATAAATTCAGTGAAAGTAGAGTGGATTTAGATAATTGAGAGACTTAGGAACACTGACATTTAAACAGTTTTGAATTAGACTGATATAATATATAGGCAGAACAATACAGCAGAACAAAGATAAATCTCATTAAAGGAAAGATCCATTCAATTTGAAAATAAAAATACAGCAATTGAATTCATTTTATTACTTTCTAAAGCAAATACATACTTAACTCAGGCTGACATTTTAGAAAAAAATGAAAGGTGCAACTATCCAATGGGAATAGTTTACCATTTACAGCAACTTACAACATCGTGGCTTTCAAAACCATTTTTAAAAAAAAGAATTTACTTCAGCTTCCTTAAAAAAATCTATCTGAGGAAAAGAACATGCCAAACTGCTCTTGGGTTGATGTGAAAGGAAAGTAAAACTATATTATCTCTCTGAAGTTACTTAGAGAAGATTCCTAATGCGGCCACAGAAACCTGGGAGGAAGATTGAAGTTAATGAGCTGCTTGCATTGTGATAGCCTCTTTGAAAGAGACTGTGGTTCTCCGTGGTACAGCCACCAGGAACAAAAGGAATCGGCCAGGCAGCAGGAAGCCTCATAATTAATAAGGGACATACAACAGAATGCTGTTTAATCTAAGATGACTATTCAGAATTGAAGACAGGAACAGCATGAGTCTTCATTTGCAAATGCAATCTATCACTTTCCCTTCTAAGAAAATGAGAAAGGATCAAGATTTTCAGAAGCTGAAGTTTAAAACTTCCCCACAAATAAATTTCCTAGAGATTTAAAAAAAATGTTTTAAGAGATGGAGAAAGAAATGTGAGTGGGGAGATTTGACCTATGCTTGTTCTGGATTCAGAAGGCAGAGGAAATTCCATTGACTGTCTGTGAATAAATATTCTAAAGCCAACCATTCCTGCTCAGTAGTACCTTCAAGTGGTCAAAGAATTAAAAGCTAAAAACTTGAGAATTGTAGCTTGTAATAATTTGTTCATGGTGGTAAAGTGTGGCTTCCCAAAGGAATGTCTGATTAATCAAAAATGAGTCTGCCCCCCTCATGTTACATCTTGGGAAGCAAGTAGATCGAGTGAGTGGAAGTCTTTTTTGAAGCCTGTTTTAGCGTTCATAGCTTCATTTCAACACCATATCCTTTATGTGTTTATGAAGTACAGCTTCTTTGTCCTATATGTTATAAGCACTGGAATTCTCAGATCAAATCTGAAAGCCTAAAATCAAAGGTGTCCAAAAATATATTCTTTGCATCCTCCTACTTTTAAAAGGTCAGATGATTCTTGTTCTGTAGAAAATAGACAAATATTTAAAAAAAAACAAAACAAAAATCAAACAACAACAGCAACAATAACAACAACAGAACCCTAAATCAACCTGAGGAAAATTGGCTCATTGATAAGTACTTATACTGCTTGATCAGTTGAAGAGGGATTCACTCTGGAGAATTAATAGTATAAAAAAAAACCTTTTAATTAATAACTTGATTGTGGATAGTCTATTAGTCTTTATATTTATTAAAATTATTTCAATGCTATACATTTTGCAATATATCTGTTTATTTGGAGGAGTGTTAAGAAGAAAGTGTTAAGTGTATTAGAGCCTGGGCTTATTAACTGAGCCTGCAAAGAATTCACACAAAGGCAGGAAATGGAGAATTGTTTACTAGTGTGGTGCTTTCTCACACAAATGCTTTTTATATTTTCTTTTGTTGTCTGAATTACTTTAGCTTGAGTAATTTATGAGTTTCCCCCTCTAAAGCCAAATAATTTTTTTTTCTGAAGGCAAAAACAAAGTGGTGAATTGTTAAAATTAGTTTGTGTTTATCCTTAAAAGCCAAGTTTCTAAGTACTTGAAATACTTCACTAAAATTCCAGGTTTGTTATATGAATTCCTATTTTCTTGAAACTTCATAGGATATCATTTTATGTTTCTTCATTAATACTTTTCCCCCTGTATCTCATATTAATTTTATTTTAGTCTCTTAAATATTTAATTCAAATGAAATTAGGTATTTTACAAAAAAAAATTTACTGCCCAATCCCCCCACCTGTTACTTAGCAGCTATGTACTCTGCCTCACCCTGTTGGAATTCCATCCTTTCAGTAAACACTTTCATCTGCAGCCTTGGATCAGATCATCACCCCCCACTCCACAGCTCTACCTGCTTCCAATGAGGCCTACTCCATCCCTGGACACCCAGGCCTACCAAGACCAGAGATATCAGATAACAAAAGGCAAGCACAAGAACATAATCAACAGAAACCAATGAAGTATGGTACCATCAGAACTCTGCTCTCTGACTACAGGAAGCCCTATATATTCTACACACCTGAAAAGCAAGACAGTGACCCTGAATCCTATCTCATGAAGTTGATAGAGGCCTTTAAAGAACATATAAATAGTATAGAAAAAGACAATCAAACAGGTAGAAGCCATTAAAGATGAAACAAATAAACCCCTTAAAGAAATACAGTAAAACACAATCAAACCTAAAAACACAGTCTAAGACCTAAAAATGAAAATAAAATCAGTAAAGAAAACACAAATGGAGGTAACCCAAATGATGGAAGACCTAGGAAAGAGGATAAGAACTACAAATGCAAGCATCACCAACAGAATGCAAGAGATGGAAGAGAGAATCTCAGGCATAGAACATACCATAAAAGAAATTGACACATCAGTCAAAGAAAATGCAAAAAGTTTCTAACTCAAAACATCGCATGAAAAGACAAAAAAATTCTAAGAAGAATAGAAATAGAAGAGGTTGAAGATTCCCAATTCAAAGGGCCTGAAATGATCTTCAACAAAATCATAGAAAGTTCCCCTAACCTAAAGAAAGAGATGGCTATAAACATACAAGAAGCCTACAGAACACCAAGTGGATTAGATAAAAAAAAAAAAAATCCCCCTACCACATAATAACCAAAACACTATATGTATGGAACAAAGAAGGAATACTAAAAGCTGCAAGGGGAAATGACCAAGTAACATATAAAGGCAGACTCATCAGAATTACACCTGATTCACAATAGGGACTCTAAAAGCAAGATGATGCTGGACAGATGGCTTGCAGACCCTAAGAAACCATGGATGGTACCTCAGACTAATATACTGAGCAAAACTCTCAATCAGCATATATGGAGAACCCAAGAATTCCATATTCCATGACAAAACTAAACTGAAACCATATCTTTCTACTAACCCAGCCATACAGAGGATGCTAGAAAGAAAATTCCAACACAAAAAGTATAACTACACTAAAGAAAACACAAGAAATTAATCATTTCACAGCAAATCCAAAAGATGAGAATCATACACTCACAGTACCACCTCTAACATCAAAATAACAGGAACTGACAATCATTGGTCATTAATATCTCTCAACTTCCATGGATTCAATTCACTAATAAAAAGTCACAGGCTAACAGATTTGATACATAAATAGTATTTATCATTCTATTATATAAAACAAACATGCTCAGAAATTAGGATAGATACTACCTCAGAGTAAAGGGCTGGGAAAAGGTTTTCCAAAGAAATGAACCCAGGAAAACAGGTTGGAGTAGCCATTTTAATATTTAATAATATAGCATTCTATCAGGTGACTAATAATTAAGGCTGGACTTCAACAACAAGAAAAATAGAAAGCTCACATACTTATGGAAACTGTACAACTCTCTAATCAATGTTCAATTTGACAGGGAAGAAATAAAAAAATTAAAGACTTTCTAAAATTCAATGAAAATGAAGACATAACATACCAAAACTTATAGAATACAGTAAAAGCAGTAGTAGGAAAAAATTCATATCACTAAGTGTCTTCATAAAGAAATCAGAGAGATCTCACCGAAACAACTTAACAGCGCATCTGAATCCTCTAGAACAACAAGAAGAAGGAAACATACCCAAGAAGAATAGACAACAGGAAATAGTTAATCTCAGGGCTGAATACAGTCAATTATAAACAAAGAAAACAATACAAAGAATCAACAAAACCAAAAGTTGGTTCTTAAAAAAAATCAACAAGGTAGATAAACCCTTAGCCAAGCCAAATAAAAGACAAAGAAATAGTATCCAAATTAACAAAATTATAAATGAAAATGGAGACATAATATAAGAAACTGGGGTAATTGAGAACCACTAGGCCTTCCTACAAAAGCTGTACTCCACAAAACTGGGAAATACAAATGAAATAGAGGACTTTCTATACAGACACCACTTACGAATGTTAAATCAAGATTAAGTATGCTGTCTAAACAGTTCCATATTCCCTAAAGAAATAGAACATGTATTTAAATACTCCAAACCCAAAATAATTCAGGACTAGATATTCTTAGTATAGAATCCTACCAGACATTCAAAGAAAGTCTAACACCTCCTCAAACTATTCTACAAATTAGAAACAGAAGGATCACTACCTGCTTTATTCTGTGAGGCCACAGTTACCCTGACAACTAAACCATATAAAGATTCAACAAATAAAGACAACTTCAGACTAATTTCACTTTTGAACATTGACACAAAACTTAATAAAACTCTAGAAAACCAAATCCAGGAACACATCAAAAACATCATTCACCATGATCAAGTAGGCTTTATCTCAGGGATGCAGGGATGGCTCAGTATATGAAAATCCATCAAAGTAATCCACTATATAAACAAGCTGAAAGAAAATATAAACACATGATATTCTCAGTAGATGGTGAAAAAGCCTTTGACTATATCCAATATACCTCATGTTAAAAAGTCTTGGAGATGTCAGGGATTCATGGCACATACCTCAACATAACAAAAGCAATATACCATAAGCCAATAGCCAATAACAAATGAACAGGAGAGAAACGTGAAGCAACCCCACTAAAATCGGGATGAGACAAGGCTTCTCACTCTCTCCCTATTCATTCATCATAATACTTCAAGTTCTAGCTATAGCAATAAGATAACAAAAGGAGATAATGGGAATACAAATTGGAAAGGAAGAAGTCAAGCCTTTGGCATTTGCAGATGATAACACCTTCAAACAAAATGTCTGTATACAAAATGTCTGTATACAAAATTATCTAAAACAAAAAATTAGTAGCCCTGATTAAACAAATGAGAAACTGAGAAAGAAATTAGGGAAAAACATCCTTCATGATATCCATAAATAATAGGACACATTGTAGCTTTCAAGGCAAGATTTTTTTGGTTCTTTGGTTTTTGTTGGTTTATTTTGTTCCTTAGGGGGGTAGTTGCAAGGGTTGAGGGCAGATATGTACAGATGTGGAGATGAGTGAGATTTCAGTGTATGATGTGACATTCACACACAAAAAAATTTAGTTAAAAAATGAGGCTCAGAAACTGCAGTGTTGTATATAGTCTCTATTCTCATTTTGGTAAAACTGACTCATCCCATAAATGCTGATGCTGCTGTATGTACAGATATATTCACATACCTGCTTATTTGTAGTGCACTCATGTTAAGAGTAAAGTTTGAATCTTTGTGCAACATTCAGAAAGTAAAGCTTATTCATTTTACAACACACACAAACAAAAACCCGTGACAGTTACTTTGGATGTGTTAAACATTTTGCTTGACATTTTGAAGGAGTAACAAAGATATGTTTCTTAACTGCAAGATAAATAATGTGCATTAACTATAACCTAGGAAGAAATCTCTATTGCCTGGTGGAAGAAGTGAAATTAAAAATACCAATGCAGAATGTCAGTAGTGAGCTAGAGGCATGAGTTGATGTCAGCCTAAGAGAAAACTAATGACAAGCTTTACTAGAGGAAGCCTAAAAGTATAACATGTGGCAAAGGGAGTTGAAGTAGAAAGGAGGTTAGGGAGAGAAAATTTGCTAACATATCGGAATCTGTTGAAAGTACAAATTGCTAGGTTCTTACACGCTGTGAAATACATGTAAATCAATCACCAAGGTTATAATCTATAATTCCAGATTTTTATAGATCTACGATAGCAAAATATTTTAGGTTATAGACATAGATAAAGATGCCATCAAAAAATGGAATGAGGAGTTTAAGGGAAGAGCTAGGGAGATAATAATGCAAACCCAAAGCTTCACTGGCAAATACAGTAGCATAATACATTCCTTACACGCACTATTCATGTAAGATATGTATATTACACATATATATTATATACATAATATGTATATTTATTATGTATGGAGGAAGAAGCAGCCATCTTGAATATGAAATTACTTAATGCCATCCATCTTAATTATCCATCTTCACATCCATGTCACAACTACATATCCATATATGAAATGTAAGGTAAAGAATAAATAATAGTCAATTGCAAGATTCTAAGCACAAAGTGAAAAAGCAGAACATGAATTTGAAAGGGTCACATTGCAGTACTTGAATAAGGGGAAGAAAAGATAAAACTGATAAAGCACATATGAAATTCTGAAAAATAAATAAGTAAAGGTGAATTCTTTTTAAATCTATTGGGACCTTATTGTATATTGTATATACATGTATATATGTATATATACACCTTATATATATACCACATATATACCTTACATGATACATTACATAATGGTCACAACATCAACTGATAGACAGACATAATTTCCAGAATTTACTCTTTGAAATATGTCCTAGAGGATCACCTGATAGTCTAAAAGGAAAATTAAATTTGTTAAAAATTAAATAAATAAGAATCAGATAAATGACCTAAATGATATAATTTATAGTTAAAACACTTTAAGGTCTAGACAGATCCAAAAGTAGATCATATAGTGTTAAATGAAATTAATTCATGAGCCCTCTGATCAAAGTTCTGTCCCTTCTCAGTGTGAATCAAATTTCCTTCTCAAATTCATAATACTCCCAGTGTTAAAAATGCACCGTCATCATTGAGAAATGTTTTTTATACCTCACTGGATCAAATATGAAAATTTTCTTCCATAAATGAAAATTCACCAAGTTTTCAGTTCCAATCCTAGCTACCTAACTTTTAAAAAGCATTCATGTGCTTGGAAGAAGGTAGTATCTTGCCATGAAGAGAAAAAAAAAATGCAGTGCTCATTACATAGCTATTATCCCTGTAGGTAGAGATGAGTTCTTCCTCATGGCATGCCTAGAACCTAAAGCAACCAGACTTTAGATAAACAGAAGAATAAGTTTTAAATGTTAGGTCCAGAAATGAGGTAAAAAATGAATGTTACAGTAATGAAACGTTGAAAATTAAGCGTGTGTTAGTATGACTGGTTTCATTATGTGTTGTTACTAAGTCTTTAAATTCATCCCTGCTAGACACTGAGAATTCTATCATTTTAGTTCAAATAGACTGCATGAACACAGTCTATTGGAAAAGACACATTATATACAAAAATGAAAAGAGAAACCCCAAAAAACAAAATCCTTAATCCTGTGACTTGTCTGTGAGAATGTGATAATCAACAATATATCAAAAGAAGTTAGTATAATATTGAAGAATATGTCAGTAAAGAAACATATTTTTTGAAAGAAGATTCCCTAGACATAATTTAGATTATACAGAGAACTTTTCTACTTCATTTTAGATTAAACTTAATTTTGTTCCAGCCCCAAATCTTAAGGTTTAAGGTGACTTGAATGAATGAAAAAGAGCTTTCATTTTTTTTTTTAAACAGATTGAAAAAAAAATCATCTGAAATTGTTCTCCTGGAGGTTGCTTCAGGCCAAACAGGCAATAATAAGGTAATAAATAAGATTTTATGTGAGTCCATGGAATGAACTTTTTGAAAGATGATTATACTCCACTCGAAACCTTTTCTCCAATGTGGTTTTGCAAAGTGGAGTTTCAGAATTTAGAAGATTACTGTTAAGATATGAGTGTCTGGGTGTATCTGTGCTACAGTTTATTGTAATTAAACAAAATGAGATGTGCATTTATCTTGTTAAGAATGTTCTTTCCTCTTTCTATTCTCTCTTAATATGATTCTTCACTATGCACAACTCTCAGTTTAAGCTTTATTTTACTAAATATGCACCTAGTCAGTGTTTCAGCACCAAGGTAAGAGTCTCTCAACTTTAATGTATTTAATGAAACGGTCATGTTATCTGGACAAATAGAAGTTTGTAGTTTATTTATTGAGAGTCAACATTAGTTAGGCTTGTTTTTCATTTGTTTCAAATGACTCCTGTTTTATGGTTGTAATACATATATGGGAACATTTCTCTGCTTCATGGTTAAGCAAAAAGACATTGATAGTGTATCTTCTTGTCTGCAAGGAAGGTACACAAGAATGAATGCCAGGAGCCAAGTGGTTTCAATCATGAGAACAGTAACATAATCTCTAAGAAAAAAGACTCCCTTAGTTACTTAAGTCTATTAAAAATGTACATGATAAAAATATAATTGCCTAGAACATATAGATCCAGAAATTAGTATTACTAATTTTTATTTTTGGACTGTGATATAAGTTAGTTGTTATACACAAACCACAGACCTGATTTTCAATGCTGCATAAAGCAAAAATGGTAGATACCAATAATCTCAGTACCAGAGGTTAAATCAAGGTCACGTCATCTTACATTACCAGGTCCAGGCAACTATAGGGTAAATGGACCTTGTATGAAGAAGGCAAAACAAAAATAAAAAGAACAGTAGATTAATTCAGAGGTACTGTATTTGGAAGTAAATTGGGAAGCCCATTTCTGTCAAGAGATATTAAGTTATTTCACATTCAGAAGCTAATTATATTCTGTTGACATTCCCAAGTAAATGTTTATTTCTGCAATTTGTATGACAGTTAAACAGGAAAAATATTTCTCAAGAGAATCTGAGAATGGAGGCCTTATTTACTATTTGCTATAGAAAATCCAGAAGCCAGAACTTGGCCCTTTCATTTGTTCTTGAGGATAAAATGTATGTAAATAATATGAAGTTATAAAGTCAGTGTTTTTACCTTGTTCTTCCTAGGGAACAATGTTAACTTCAATCTTGCGTTGCTTTTAAATTAATCGCATGATTGCCAAGGGATATGAAGCTTTACTGAGTTAGTCATTTTGTAAAGCATAGATATGCTAGGTCAAGAGAGCTTGGCATCCTCACTCTATTAGATAGTCTCCTGAAGTCCAGAAAGCTTAAGACCGTGAAACTAAGTTGGCCTTACCAGGAAAGGCTAATAGTGGGTAATTTTCTTGTATGTATAAGCCCAGGAACACGTTCCTGATGCTCTTACAACTCATCAAAATCACTACTATTACTGAGTAAATCCAGACTTACAGGCTGACATATAAGACGTGACTGATCTTAGACAAAACAATAAAGCCAGCATAGATTCAAATGTCTTAATAATTCTTAAACTCTGGAAATTAAATAATAAAAGTAAATCTTTCTTTATTCTTTAACAGTAAACTATAAATGTGAAAAATAGTTTTAAACTTTTTAAAGTAAAGTTACTTTTACTTTAATATGAATAAAATATAGACATAACTGAACTTAATAGTACTACAATGACCAATTATTATGGAGATTGAAAAAATCAGCTAAAATTCAAGACATATTAAACGTTTTTGTATTTATGATTTCTTTTAGAATTTCATGCAAAGTTAAATGCAAAAGGTATGAGCTTTTATTTAAGTAATGTCAACAAGGGTTTGTGATAAAGAATATAAGTTAACAAGGCTTTTTTTGCTGCTAAAATATGCTTATGAGGTAGATGTGAAGTGTTATCAATGCACACACATATACACACATAACAGCTATGTGAGAGGATGAATGTATTCATTAATTTAATTGATTATTGCTTTACATGTACACTTACACCAAAACATCAAGCTTGGTGTCATATTTATTTATGGGTGTGTGTGAATATGAACATGCATACAATTTTATATTTGTCAATTTCATCCTCCAAAAGTCAAAATAATGCTTTTGTACGTTCTAAAATATAAAACAAAAATACGAAACCAAAACCGAAATTTATATTACCACCAATTACTATTTTGTGACCAATTGAGCTTTGCTGTGAGCAAAGCCAAATTTCAAACTCAAGGGGTCTTATTCTATGCATTTTAGTATTACTTTCAATGTGGAAAACTTGAATCTGCTTTGCAGTGGAAACAGGAAATACTTATAAACTTAGCAAACCATTTAACAGACTACTTGCAAAAAATTATAACACACTTATGAATTATAAACATTTGTCAGGAAAAACCAAAAGTCTATATCCTCACATGTAGCAGTAATTCGGCTAACTGCGTTTTGCTCCGGATGGGTTGCACATGCACAAACACCCAAGAGCAATCTGTATTCTCGAATTAAAGATACATATGCACAAGGACAAGCACAAATACACTCACAGACACAAGCACAGGCACTGACACAATCACACAATCACACGTCAGTTAATTTTAAATATGCCTTGACTCGCTCAAAGGCTGAGCAGTTCTAATCCTCCGCCTCCCCACTCCTGGCTTAAAGACCTCTAATTCTATATTTTATCTTTGCTGCCCTAACTCCTTCTGGTGGCTCCCTAGTCTTTGCTGCCTGTTAGTATTCTGTCCGGACTCCACACCCACAGTTACTTGGCAACAGCCAAGTATGCTCCTCCCCACAGTTACCTGGCAACAGCCAGCTAGACCTGGCCCACTATAAAAGGGACTGCTTGCCCCCTTCTCCCTCTCTTACTCTTGCCTCTCTCTTGGCTCTGCCCTCTTGATCCCCCTCTCTCCCCATTCCCTCCCCTCCTCTCTCCACGTGGTCATAGCTGGCCTCTGCTTCTCTGCTCTTTCCCTCTCTCTGCCTTTCTCTGCCTTTACTACCCTCTTAACTCCCCTCCTCATGCCCTGAATAAACTCTATTCTATACTATACCTTCATGTGGCTGGTCCCTCAGGGGAAAAGATAACTTGACATGGGCAGACCGGAGACATCACCTTCCCCTACACCTCATCACACCCCCACAGAACATAGCATAATATCTCTTTATCTTTTTATAACCACAACATTGCCCAAGACATTTCTGGGCACTCCTTCAAGGAACAGCATTCCTTCTTACCTACACTTTGGATAATTTTGCTTCTGCAGCTATAAATCGTATCTGTCTCCCTCCAAATTATGGCGATTCTCCTCCTTTCTCTTTCCCAGTCCCTAGCCTGCGCAAATCTAAAGGCACAAATCCACCTCAGTCTAACTATCCAACTATTGGCTGTTGGCTCTTTATTGATTGAACAAAAACGGATTGGGGCCAAGGAACTTCAGCATTTGGAAATGCAGACACCAATATTTTGGGACCCAAATTGATTCAAAACATTAGAACCTATCCCTAACGCTTACATAACTTTTGCCCTACAAGATATTAATATCCTTACAACTCTTTCATACATTGTATGTGAGAAAATAAAACTGAAATACAGTTGCTTTTTTTTCCCTCTTTTACAACCTCAGAATCTTCTCTTTGTTTTAATTCTCTTACATTTTAAGGTCAGTTTTTTCGTCACTTTCCCCTCTTTTGTTTATTAAAACAAATAATCTTTCTTTGTATTTATACTAGATATTTCATAACTATTTAAATAATTATTATAAGTACAAATATATAGACATATTCCTTTATAAATTTTAATTAAATAGGAAGCTATTTATTTAGCTTTAACATTCCAGAATGTTATATTCAATTTCTATTTATAGAAAGTAATGAGAATAATATGTAGTTTATAGAAACTGCAATTTTCTTTTGTCTCAAAAATCATCTCTCATTTTGTAAATTTTGTATGTATCTTGAAAAACTTAAACTGCCTTTTTCAACATTCAGTTCAAATTCAAACCATAAGGTCAAATTTGATATGTGTCTCATTCATCAAGCTATTTCATCTTTGGGCTGATTCTGAATGGATTATATTTTAGAATTGTTCTGGAAATAGCCATCATTATACATTCAGCTGAGGTTATATCCCTTTGTTATAAATTCAGATTAGGTGCTACATTTTGAACACACACACACACAAAACCCAACATTCATATAAAATACACGCACAAATATGTATTCAGAACATACACACACATACATTCATACAAACCTATTTTCACTTTATAAAATTCTGACTATAACTGATACAATTCTTCATTCATGCTCCATCAAGTCCTTTTTATATACAAAGTGTAGAATAAAATAATGTAAGAGAAAATATTTGGTGTGGGGTTAGAACTATACTTATCTTTAGATATAAGAGTAACCGTTTTGAAAATAATTGGATAATATGTTGAATTGTCCCTATCTGTTTCAATGAGACATTTTTTTTAAATGAGGGGTATCTTATTTAGTGCTCTATTGTTGTAAAGACACAAGGACTATCATAATTTCTTATGAAGGAAAGCATTTATTTAGGGCTTGCTTACAGTTTCAGAAGTTTAATCCTTTATCATAATATCATAGAACATAAACAGCATGCAGGAAAGCATAGTGTTAGTGAAGTATCTGGAATTTCTACATCTGTATCCACTGATAGCAGGGAAAAAGAGAAAGAAAGAGAGATTGAGAGAAGCAGAGGGGAGGGCGGGTATTGGGTTTGTTATAGGCATTTGAAATTCAAAAGCTTCAGTGGCATACTTCAAGCTTCCATTGTCATACTTCCTCAAACAAGGCCATACCTATTGCATAATATCATAAATTAATATTTACCATTCCTTCATTATTATTCATTTCCATATAGAATACACAGTAATTTATTTTATGTCTAGCATCATAAGTTAAGAAAATTGACCTTTGGCATGCTGAAAAATGACACACAAGAACATGTTAATTCACAGGAGGTGCAGGATTCTTGTACTGTGAGAGGAAGGATGTGACAGGTTAACTCATGTTCTACTGCTACCTTTCTCCATTCTGCATTTCCTGACCTTTCAACAACCTTAGGCAATGTTGACTTTCTGTTCTAGGAGTGGATTAAGCTTGGTATCCCTCTTTCTCCACACTGGTAGAAGGTGCTTGTCTTAAAGATGCAGGTGGGTTATTGTGGCCAAGTATCTATTGGATTTATTTGTTTGACTTTGTAACCTATATTGCCAGAGGCCCAGAATAATATTAAAGGCAAAAGTGTCTGATAAGGTGGAACTCATTGGTAAGTATCTCTTACAGAGAACAAATAATGGGTTCTTGGATCCCTTTTATGATTATTTCTTATAAAATTATTTTCTCTATGATCTCTCTATAGAGATAGTTAAGGGACTCTCCGCAGTGTTATGCAAAGAAAAGATAGAATTATTATAGAATGATCTTACTGAAACAAAATTTTGTATAAAATGGTTGCAAATATTGAAGAAAGCCTAAAATATCATAGTGATTATAATTTTAAAATCTTAATGATATTGAGTTATGTTGTGTGAGGATAACTTACATCACCATATATTGTACCAAACAACTATGTAGAAGTGCCCTTGTATTTTCAATTGTTAATTGCTCAGCATGATATTTCCTCATCTGCCCAAAAAGGAGATTATCTAAGATTGTCCTATGAAAAGGCAAACTGCCACGGGGTAGGTCACAGAAGCTTGGATTGTCCTCAATCTAGCCAAAGTCAACACTAAGATCTAAGGTTGGAGATAGTTGTAGTCCAGCTGCTGATCCGCTCAGAATAAGAAGAGGAATGTCTTCCACTATGCTAATAGCTTTTTTGTAAGTGAAAAGAATTTGGCTTTTTGTAAAATAAAAAGCTCCTGAGGTTGGCACAGAATGACCCTGCAGACTGAGGGGAGAAGCAGATGCAGAGAGGTAAAAGCAAGGTTGATAATGGACCAGGGACTTAGAGCAATAAGAGCAATGTAAGATGGCAGAGAAGCTGGGTTAAGTTAGAACCTAGTTGAGAGTCCAGCAAATAGGCCAACAGTCTTAAATTACAGAGGTCTACTCAAGACTTTATTATTAAACCACAGCCAGGGCCTTGGAAGTCTGCAATAATATTTAGTAGATTAGAAAAAAGAAAGGAAGGAAGGAAGGAAGGAAAGAAGGAAGGAAGGAAGGAAGGAAGGAAGGAAGGAAGGAAGGGAAGAAAAAAATAGAGAAAGAAGAAAAAAGTAAAAGATCAATGTGCTGAAAGTTCCTAAGTCTTGATTTTGAGCTCAGTTCTGTGATTGACCGAACACTGTAGTCATCATAGTTTCTCTTATACAAATTGTATAAGAAACAAAAGTATGTATTATTTAACTCTATGAACTAGAGGTAGCTACAGTGTATTTAACAAGGGAATTAAATAATGTTTGGCAGAGAAGAGAAATGTTTGTTCTATCCTTCTAGAGCTATGTTTTGAAAAATGAATTTTTCATAAAGCATCAGTATTATAAAAACTGATTATGCACCTTAGATCATAGTGATGGAGTTGGGAGCTATAGTTAGAGCCATTGACAAGAATACTCTTTTTGAAATATACAGAGCACTAGTCGAAACTGAATATATTGTAAGGTCTTTAGTAATATCAAATCTCTATCAGCTGAGGTTTCCTCAAACAAAACTCAGTATTTCTCCAAATCCACTTTACAAAGGAAAATTAATAAATTCATTGATGATTACATGATTACAAAATAAAATTACTATGTAATGGTTGATTAGTAAGTATTTGATGAAGTTTAGTCCAAGTAGTTATAATTATTTTGAAAGTAAAACTTGTTGAAGTATATATTTTGGTTTAGTTTTATAAAGAAGTGGAGAGATCAACATGCATCCAAAAATATAGTGGACTGATCTGCTTGAGAATATCCATTCGGAGAAATTAATCAAGAGAAGAAAATTTATAAAACATTATGAAACAATTTTATAAACAGGGGTATGAATGATTGAGACTAATGTTCATACAAATGAAACTGCTAAAATAGGACTATTTGCGTTAAGAAAATAATTATTTAGTGTTGTTAATTTTTTCATGCTACACAGAAAAGGGTTGAGAATTTAAGATATTAGGGGTATTTTTATGGGTCACAACTGTTTCTTTGGGGCTTTTGCAAAAGTTACATGTTATAGTTGCCAACCAACGTATCAAACTGTATCCTACCAAATGCTTCAAGAAAAAGAGAAACCAGGAAAGAGGAGAAGTAAATAAGTAGAGTAACTGGAAAATGAGCACATTCAAAGTAAGAAGTGGGTAAAATTGTCCATAACCTCTCTGCCCACTTTCATCAGACCTGCTAATCCAGAAATGTACAGGTTAGATTCCCTCCTTTCACCCATTCCCTTGTCTCCAGAGTCCTCTGAGACACACTCAGATGCCCAGACCAGCATATTGTCCCTCTTTGTATTAAAAGACCCCTCTCGAGAGGAGACCCTTACTCTAGTCTTGGGATTAAACGACCCCTCACGAAACTCACAAGAGATCAATCTTGCTGCAAACACATGAGGTTTATTCGGGAATCCAGTGCATTGGGGCCGAGTTCGTAACCCATGCAGGGGTAGAGGAGTTTGACCTAGAGCACAAGAAGTAAGTGTAGTATATTTAAAGGAAAAAAAAACACAAACCAGGAGGAGTGAAGGGGTAACCAAGGAAACATAACATAAAATCAGTGGTAAATTTCAGAGGGACCCAACCCATGATTTAGTCAGGGTCATGAGGAAAACATCCTGCATACTCATTATTCTCAAGAATGTGGTTTTATCATCATCATTGTCATTCACTTTGTGTTTGACCATTTCCTGGAACCATCTAGATGACTTACATCCTGCCTTTGTGGTCAACCGGTTACTGGAACTAGCCAGCCTACATTCTTGGATTGTTTCAGAGAAAATTTTCTATGCCCTTTAAATAAAAGCTTATTTTTCTATGCCCTTTAAATATATTATGTATAAGCATAAATATATTATGCTTATACATAATATATTTCTACTAAATGATCTTTTTAAAATTTTTCTTCTATCCTTCAGTACCGTTGTATTCCACTCTAACACCACCTTTCTGCCTGCCTTCTCCCCTCCCCAATCCTGTATCTTCACTGTCCCCAAGGGTTCTTCCACTTGCTGAGAGACCTGCTCTTCCACCAGAGTTCCAATATCTAGTCCAAGGATATCTACCAGAGGACTGTAACACCAGGATCATCAAGGATAGGCCCCCCTCTGAATACCTGCTACAAGAACATCCAGGGATGACTAGATATCTAAAGGCTAGCATAAGAGCACAATCAACAAAAGACTGAGCAATAATGACACCTTCCTAGCACAGTTATCTTACTACAGCAGGCCTGCATATCCAAACACAACCAAAGATGAAGAAAAAGACCATAAGTCCAATCTTATAAAGTTGATAGAGGTCTTTAAAGAAGAAATGAATAAATCCCTTAAAGAAACAGAGGAAAATAGAATCAGCTAGTGGCCTTTAAAGAGGAAACAAATATATCCATTAAAGAAATACAAGAAAATACAATTAAAGAACTGAGGGAAATAAATAAAACTGTTCACAAACAGAAAATAGAGAAAGCAGCAATAAAGAAATCACAAACTAAGGCAATCTTGGAGATGGAAAACCTAGAGAACAGGAACAACAGATACAAGCATCATCACCAGAACACAAAAGATGGAAGAGAGAATCTTAGGCATAGAAGTTATGACAGAAAAAAATGATACAATGTAAGGGCTTATGATTCTCTGAAGAGTAATACCCTGGACTCAAATAGTATGTAAAAAAAGTATGGTTTATTCTGCAGAGCCCTGCATGCTGGGATCTCATATCACCAAAATAGATGACCAAATGAGCTCATAGGCTTGATTTAAAGCACATTAAGGTATTCCTGGGTAGATGAACTTTATCTTGATCCATCTCTAGGAACATTCCATTACCTGTGTATGGGGTTGGAAACTGTTGCTAGGGATGTCTGGAAACTGTTACTGACACAGGCCAGGTGGTTGGACAGCTTCTGATGGCAGAGTAGTTTCTGATTAGCTCTCCTGAAGTCTAGAGGTTTTTCTAATAACTGCCTTGCCTGGGCTTGCCTGGACTTGTTCACTTTCTTAGGTCTAGTCTCCTGGACTGCCAATTTGATGCTTGTCATGGAGTGAACCTGTCTCAACATTGGTCAAAGAAAATGTTATATCTAAAAAATTCCTGATTCAAAATATTCAGGAAATTGGGATACCATGAAAACATCTAACTTAATAATCATAGAATTAGAAGTTGAAGAGTTCCAGTTCCAATGACCCAGAAATATTTTCATAAAATCATAAAAGAAAATGTTTACAATCTAAAGAAAAAGGTAATTATAGACACACAAGAACTTTCTTGAACATCAGTGAGATTGTATCAACAAAGAAAATACTCCCAAGTCATATTAAACAAGAATTAAATCTACAGAAGAAAGAAAGAATATAAAAAAACAGCAAGGAAAAAAGGCCAATTACCACACAAAAGCATAAATATCAGAACTACACCCAACTTTTCAGAGAATCTAAAATCTAGAAGGGCCTGGAGAGATGTCTTGAGCCTGTAAACAACCACAGATGCCAACCTAGTCTACTATACCCAGCAAAACCCTCAACCATCATAAATGGAGAAAACAATATATTTTAAGACAAAAAACATTAAGAAATGTCTACCCACAAATCTAGCCCTACAGACAATAGTAGTAGGAAAACTACAACGCAAAGAGGATAACGACACTTAAGAAAATGTAGGAAATAAGTAATTCCATACCATCACAAACAAAACAAGGGAAACACACAAACACAAACACACACATACACACTAACATCAAAATATCAGGAATTAATAATCACTGGTCTTTAATATCTCTCAAAATCAATGGACTCAGTTCCTCAATAAAAAAGAGTCTAACAAAATGGATGTGTGATATGTTTATAAAAAGATATAGAGAAGGGGGATATGTTCTCTGGAGGTGTGGTAAGGTATGGGGGAAAGGCTTGCCTTGGCAAGCCCATGCCGAGGCATCCCTTCCCCCTGAGGGACCAGCCACATGATGGTATAGTATAGAATAGAGTTTATTTAGGGCATGGGGAGGGGAGTCAAGAGGGTAGTAGAGGCAGAGAAAGTCAGAGAGAGAGAGAGAGAGAGAGAGAGAGAGAGAGAGAGAGAGAGAGAGAGAGAGAGAGAAAGAGGAGATGTACAGGATTAAAGGCCAGCCATGAGCATGTGGAGAGAGGGGGGAAAAAGAAAACAAGAGCAAGAGAAAGCAAGAGACCAAGGAGGGGACATGCAGTCCCTTTTATAATGACTCAGGTATACCTGGCTGTTACCAGGTAACTGTGGGGTGGAGTTTAGACAGAATGCTAACAATGTATAAAGAGGATCTATCATTTTGCTGGATATTAGGAACACACCTCAACAAAAAAGATAGACATTATCACAGAGTAAAGGGCTGGAAAAAAATGTTTTCCTAGAAAATGAACTCAAGAAGCAAGCTGGAGTAGCCCCCTAGCAACTAATAAAATAGGCATTCAACCAAAATTTATCAAAAGAGACAGGGAAGGGCACTTCATGTTCATCAAAGGAAAAAAATTACCAAGATTATCTCAATTCCGATCATCTATGCCCCAAATATAAGGGCACCAACATTTGTAAAAGAAATATTACTGGGCTGGGCAGTGGTGGTGCACACCTTTAATCCCAGCACTTGGGAGGCAGGGAGAGGCTGATTTCAGAGTTCTAGGCCAGCCTGGTCTACAGAGTGAGTTTCAGGACAGCCAGGGCTACACAGAGAAACCCTGTCTTGAAAAACAAAAACAAAAAAACAAAAAAACCAACCAACCAACAAACAAACAAACAAAGAAATATTACTGAAGCTTAAATTGTTCATCAAACCCCAGACATTAATACTGAGAGACTTCATCACCCACTCTCACTGATCAACAGATCATCTAGACAAAAATTAAACAGAGAAATAATAAAAATATCAGAAGTTATGAATGGAATGAACCTCATTGATATCTATAGAACATTTTACTCAAACCCAAAAGAATATACCTTCTTCTCATTATCTCATAAAACCTTCTAAAAAAAAAAAAAAAATGCCGGGCAGCACGCCTTTAATCCCAGCACTTGAGAGGCAGAGTCAGGGAATTTCTGAATTGAAGGCCAGTCTGGTCTACAGAGTGAGTTCCAGGACCGAGAAACCCTGTCTCAAAAAACCAAACCAAACCAAACCAAAAAACAAAAAACAAACAAACAAACAAACAAACAAAAACTTCTCTAAAATTGACCATGGAGTCTGTCACAATGGAAGTATTAACAGATACAAGAAAATTGAAGTAATGTCTCATATCTTATCAGAGCACCATGAATTAAAGCTAGACTTCAGCAACAACAGAAACACCAGAAAACTTATACATTCATGGAAACTGAGTAACTCTCAATTCAATGGTCTCTGGAAAAGGGAAGAAATAAAGAAATTAAAATTTTTCTAGAATTCAATTAAAATGAAGACACTGCATACCCAAAATTATGGGACACAATGAAAACAGTGCTATGAGGAAAGTTCATAGCACTAAGTGACTCCATAAAGATATAGTGAAACATTAGATAGAGCCTGAAGACTCTGTAGAAAAGTGGAAGATAGAAGCGAGCAACTCAGACGATCAAGGACACCACAAGGAACCTTGGACCATGTGGGTTCACAAAGCCTGGGCAAAGGGAGCATACAGGAGCTGGACATTTGTAGCAATTGTACAGGCTGGTCTTCATGTGAGTACCATAATAAGTGCAACAGGGGCTATCTTAGTCTCTGTTCTCTGTCATTGTATATGCTTTCTTGTATTTTGGAGTACCTGGTTGGGCCTTAGTGGAAGAGGAGGTACCTAGGCCTGCTGGGAGTAGAAGCCCCAGGGTTGGGTGGTACCCAAGAGGGGCTCCCTTCCAAGAGGAGGGCAATAGGAGGAGGGATTTGTAAGGGTGAGGCTGGGAAGACAGGAGGGAGAGAGCTGTGATCAGGTTGTAAAGTGAATTAAAAAAAATAAAAATTAAAAAAACCCATAAAAACAAACAACAAAATAGAGATTTGGAAAACATTGAAAAGAATACATGTTTTGAGTCTCTTCATTTAGTTATATCGAGTTTAATCATGAAAGTATGTTATCAGCTGATAAGTAATTGCATTTTACCTTGTGCAGGGCCAGGACACATCTGAATTGGGTTTTACTGTGAGCTCAGGCACCAGATACTATGCTGAGTCTGATTATTCATGCATATGCAAATTGGGTAGATTCTCTTAGATTATTTTAGCTCAAAGAATGTGTGTATAGAACTTATTTCATTGTACTAGATGTATCACATTAGCATAAAAGCAAGAAGGAACTAGTGACTATTCATGCACTTAGGGACTAAGCTAGAGCAAGCTGTAGGAAGGAGTGATGTTTATGAAAAGCAGAGGTTTTTAAGAACTCAGAAATACACTAAGGTGCCACTTGGAGCATTTATGGCATATATTTTAATAATTAAAGCCATTTGTTCCTAACTTTAGTATTATTAAAAACAAAATAAGCTTATAGTCATTAAACAAATTAGAAAACAGAAAATTTTGCACTGAAACATTAAAAAGTCATATGTAAAACAGATGTATTATTTAACCTTCAGTGAAAACATTTGTAGAAATAGCTTGGAGAAAAACAATGAAAATCAATAAAAGGAAGTTGGAACTATTCTGCAAGATTCCTTTGTTACTACCAAAAGTCTCATTAGATAAGACTCCTTAACTATACCCAAGATTATTTCAAATCCAAACTTTAAGGTAGAATATGTATTTTATTGATTATGAAATAACTACATGTCACAACTACTGTGGTCTGCTTAAGGGAAGTTAGTAACTGTTTAGTAAAGTGAGAGTCCACATGTAATATTAAAGTTGAAAATTTTAATGTTAAAAAGAAACTTTCATTGATGTAAGTTTTATAGTATATTTGAGGGGGAAAGAGATTATAAATAATTAGCACATTTTTTTTGGTTTTTATTATAGTCACTAGTATTCTGAGAAAAGTTTTCAAATGTAAGCATACTTCAGTGTTTGAAAGGATTCCGGGCAAGACGGCTTGAGTGAATATTACAATAAAATGAGACATGACTTATATAGTTAGCAGTGCAGTATAATTTATGTTCATATTATGCTTTAACTCTCCATGTATTTAGCCTATAATTTAGTTAAAATAATTTATGGTTGAAAATATAACTGATCGTTCAGTGACTACCCAGCCAGGAATTTTTTTTTTTTTCTGGTAGAAGTTTTTGCCTCAGTGCTATAAACTGCTGTCTTATCAAGATGGCAGTCAGTTGTAGTAGCTTTTTTATTGTTTCTGTTTGCTTTTGTGTGTGTGTGTATGTGTGTGTGTGTGTGTGTGTGTGTGTGTGTGTTCATTTCTGTTTCTCTTTGGAGAGCTCTGGCCTTTATTTGTTATGCTTTAGATGGTAAAAAAAGACAGAAGCCAGAAGATATCTCAGTGAAATTACCAGTGAATGGAAAACTTTGTTGAATCCTAAAGAAATACTTTGCTGTGTTTAACTCTTGTTTTTACAATAAGTTATTTTTAAATTTGTTTTGACAATTCCATCCATGTATAAAGAGCATTTGATTGGTGTAACTCCCTTAATATCATATTTCTGTCTCACCCCTATTTATTCCTATCTTTCCTACACTCCTGTCTTTAAAAAAGAGTGCTAATCCCCAATCCATCCACCTTTTCCTATCCACAATTATCGTACCCTTTTTGAAAAATCCTTCAAGATCAATTTGTTGTATCTGGTCACCTACGAAAGGATGATCTCTTTCTCTCTCTCTCTCTCTCTCTCTCTCTCCCTCTCTCTCTCTCTTTCTCTCTCTCTCACTCAATATATATATATATATATATATATATATATATATATATATACATTGTATATATATTAGACTTTTTAATACTTTAGTATTAAAGAGTTAAAGATTAAAGAAATCTCTCCAACTCCTTGTAACTAAACAACTTCCACTAGCTCTATTGCTTGGGATGGGACTTATTGCCTGACTCCCTCTATGGGTTGATTTTTGCAGAGTTTTATACGTGTTGTCCCAATGTCCCAATGTCACTATGAGTGTATATGTGCACTAGGCATGTTGTACCTGTCTCAAAAAGCCAAAAAAAGATATTAAATTTTTATTTAAAAATATGCCACAGATATGAAGTGGTCACATAGTATTGAGGAAAGGTGATGTCATAAAATATAATATATTAATTATATATATATTAATATAAACTAATATAGAATAAAAAATATGTCACAACTTAACCATGAAATGTCTTGGTTTCTCTCTCTCTCTCTCTCTCTCTCTCACACACACACACACACACACACACACACACATATATATCTTTAATGAAGCTACATACTTTTCTGACAAAAGCACAAAGGACTTAAATTTTGTCTCTGCTGGGGAATGTTGCGAATGTTTGAACATATGAAAATTTTGATCAGAAAAGTTGTAATATATTTTTAACAACTGTCAAGAATCTGAATTTTTGACTGCTGTCATTTTTCCATTACTTTTTTTGTTTATTCATTTTATGGAATATTACCTATAAAAATATTAAAATACTTTACAATTAAAGTGCCTTGATTACTGTCCCATATTTACTTTTCAAGACATGTCCAATTTCTTTTTTCAAATACAGATGGTTAAAAATCATTGTTATAAAATAGAAACTGAAGGTACTCTACCCAATTCGTTCTATGAAGCTACAATTACTCTTATACCTAAACCACACAAAGACCTAACAAAGAAAGAAAATTTCAGACCAATTTCCCTTATGAATATCGATGCAAAAATACTCAACAAAATTCTTGCAAACCGAATCAAAGAACACATCAAAATGATCATTCACCATGATCAAGTAGGCTTCATCCCAGGGATGCAGGGATGGTTCAATATACGGAAATCCATCAACATAATTCACTACATAAACAAACTCAAAGAAAAAAACCATATGATCATCTCACTAGATGCTGAGAAAGCATTTGACAAAATCCAACATCCCTTCATGATAAAAGTCTTGGAAAGATCAGGAATTCAAGGCCCATACTTAAACATAGTAAAAGCAATATACAGGAAACCAGTAGCCAACATCAAACTAAATGGAGAGAAACTTGAAGCAATCCCACTAAAATCAGGGACTAGACAAGGCTGCCCACTCTCTCCCTACCTATTCAATATTGTACTTGAAGTTTTAGCCAGAGCAATTAGGCAACAAAAGGAGATCAAAGGGATACGAATTGGAAAGGAAGAAGTCAAATTATCACTATTTGCTGATGATATGATAGTATACTTAAGTGACCCCAAAAATTCCACCAGAGAGCTCCTAAACCTGATAAACAACTTCAGCAAAGTAGCTGGATATAAAATTAACTCAAGCAAATCAGAGGCCTTCCTCTACACAAAGGATAAACAGGCAGAGAAAGAAATTAGGGAAACAACACCCTTCACAATAGCTACAAATAATATAAAATACCTCAGTGTAACTCTAACTAAGCAAGTAAAAGATCTGTTTGACAAGAACTTCAAGTCTCTGAAGAAGGAATTCAAAGAAGATCTCAGAAGATGGAAAGATCTCCCATGCTCATGGATTGGCAGGATTAATATAATAAAAATGGCCATCTTACCGAAGGCAATCTACAGAATCAATGCAATCCCCATCAAATTCCAACTCAATTCTTCACGGACTTAGAAAGAGCAATTTGCAAATTCATCTGGAATAACAAAAGACCCAGGACAGCCAAAACTATTCTCAACAATAAAGGAACCTCTGATGGAATCACAATCCCAGACCTTAAGCTGTACTACAGAGCAATCGTGATAAAAACTGCATGGTATTGGTACAGTGACAGGCAGGTAGATCATTGGAACAGAATTGAAGACCCAGAAATAAACCCATGCACCTATGGTCACTTAATCTTTGACAAAGGAGCTAAAACCACACAGTGGAAAAAAGACAGCATTTTCAACAGATGGTGCTGGCTCAACTGGTGGTCAACATGTAGAAAAATGCAAATCGACCCATTCCTTTCGCCTTGTACAAAGCTCAAGTCCAAGTGGATCAGGGACCTCCACATCAAACCAGATACATTGAAACTAATAGAAAGTAAAGTGGGAAAGAACCTAGAGCAAATAGGCACAGGGGAAAATTTCCTGAAGAGAACCCCAATAGCTTCTGCTCTAAGATCAAGAATTGACAAATGGGACCTCACAAAGTTACAAAGCTTCTGTAAGGCAAAAGACACTGTCAATAGGACAAAACGGCAACCAACAAATTGGGAAAAGATCTTTACCAACCCTATATCTGATAGAGGGCTAATATCCAATGTATACAAAGAACTCAAGAAGTCAGTCTCCAGAGAACCAAATAACCCTATTAAAAAATGGGGCATAGAGCTAAACAAAGAATTCTCTACTCATGAACACCAAATGGCTGAGAAACACCTAAAGAAATGTTCAACATCCTTAGTCATCAGGGAAATGCAAATCAAAACAACTCTGAGATTCCACCTCACACCAGTCAGGCTAGGATAAAAGACTCAGGTGACAGCAGATGCTGGAGAGGCTGCAGAGAAATAGGAACACTCCTTCATTGCTGGTGGGATTGCAAACT